>JAVYIG010006965.1:0-108983 GCA_035222895.1 Strongylocentrotus droebachiensis | reverse complement strand
TAGAAGAATGGCTAGGTCTACTTTCAACGTTGAGGGTGTGTTATTTTATCAGCTGATTGGGTGCGCTAAACGAAAACGGTACAGAGGCTGGACTAATAGTAGGCCTGCACGAGGATCGAGCAAGAATACCGACACAGCTGACCTGACACAGCAACGTATTTATCCGTGTCTTTCTTGCTCCCTTGACGAGACGACTCCATCCAACAACCCCCCTCTCTCTTTTACTCCTACTCCTCCTCACTCAGGCTCTCAACTCCCCCTCTCCCCTCTCTCTCCTCTCTTTCACCCCCGTTTCTTTTGTTTCCCCTTTTCTCTTTTTTCTTCTTTTTTTCGTTTTCTTTCTTTTCTTTTCTTTCCTCTCCTCCCTCTTTTTCTTTTTTCTCTTTCTTTCTTCTCTTTTCTTTCCTTTCTTTTCCCGTTTCTTTTGCTTTTCTTTTTTTTCTTTCTCTTCCCTCTCTTTTCCCCCCTCCCCCTTTTCTTTTTTTCCCCGACGGCAGCGCAATTTTACCGACAAGTGGGGGGGGGGAGGGTTGTCGCACCCCCACCCCCCCCCCCCCCCCCCCTTGTAGACGCCCCCTGGTGACAGTGCTTCCAGTCTAATATTCTTGACAAGCGATAATTTGACCAGCAAAGTAATCTTTCTTTTCTTTTCTTTTTTGTTTCTTTCTATTTTTCTTTTTTCCTTGCACCTTTCTTTCTTATGTCCCCTACTTTCTTTTATAATAGTGTTTTGTATTTTATTCTGAATTTGATTCCTCTCGGATACCATATATGTAACCTTCAAATTGAAACAAACCGGAACGCGGAACGCAGCTCAGAACGAAAAAGCCCGACGAGTTTTACTCACATTTTTCAGAAAGTTAAGGTATGAAAGTTATTTTTCTTAGATGCAAAATGTAGATTTGAAGCTTTAACGTGCTCTATGAGATTTATGTTGCTTCTGATATGGCTGCGAGAGTACAATTTTGTGTCAATTTTCATTTGTTCTGACTTCAATTCTGCAGCAGTGCACTTTTCGTTGCTGGGAATCGAGCGACGCCGCCGCGCCATCCTACACGGCACACGGCCACGGGAAGTGCCAGGCCAGGAGGCCGGGGGTTGTATCATGAAACCCTTCAAACGGTCAAACCAGCTCCATAATGTCCATAATAGTCAAAATTATCTTTGTATGCGAAGTGCTGTGCGAACTACTATAGGGTCTAGTCATACTACTCTACTGTTTGAAAAAGTGAAGAGAGTGGTAGATCTAGGATTCTAGCTCAAATGTCAAAATGATGCAAAAATCCAATTTGAAGAAGGAAGGGGTGTCCAAAGTTCACTCAGCTCACAATCACATGATTAATAATTAATAATAACTAGTCTAAGGAATGTGTTAAATTTGATCAATAATTTCTAATCAATAATCAGATCATCTAGCTTTCTAATCAAGGTTTGTGGAAAATGCAGAGAGCATAATTTACTAACTTGTGGGCGTGTGGCTGTTTAGTGTTGGTCTTAAAAATAAAAGTGAAAGCCCTCCCGGTGATTGACAGTAGTAGACCTACCTGTTATTCGGTTAATGCACGAATGGTATTGAATTCCCCATGTCCTAAGACAGAGCCCTATTACTTACTGTTTCTGTAACTCATTTATTGAATGACCAAGAAGACATGGACATTTTAAAGAAAGTGGAATAGAAAATCAAAAGAAAGTAGATCTAGACCTACGCTTGTCAAGTCTTTTTTTGCAGTTGTGTATACTTACATCTGGAAATGGTACTTTCTTGCAGTCACACAAATACAGTTGGGCAAATGAAAATGCATTTCATTGGGATGAGCTGTCAAAATTATGTTTATGATGGTCTCATAAAATGACCCTAAGTGGACTAGTTTCACACAACTATCATACATCTACAGTAAGGCCAAATTAAAAAAAAAACATGTTTAGCGTCCTGTTTTTTCGAAAAATAGGAAGGAGGAGGCCCTTTTTATTTTTTATTTCAAAATGGCCGCTCAAAATGGCCGCTCGATACATTTTCCCCGACAGTCGGGGCCATTTTTTTTTAAGATGGCCTCCGACAATTTTTTTTTTTTTTTCAAAATCAGAAATAGAGCCATTTTAGCAGTTTTTCATGTTTTTTTTCTTTCAAAAATCAAAAAAAAAAATCAAAAAAATCAAAAAAAAAATCAAAAAATCAAAAAATTCAACAAAAAAAATAAAAATAAAATAGGAGGCGGCCCCCAAAAAGGAAGCGGGCGGGGACGCTAAACATGTATATTTTGTTTAATGACCTAAGTTGTAGGACATACCTTGGAAACAACTGTTAAACAAATAATGCACATGTTTCAATACACTTCCACAAACTTAGACTGATGAAAGTTTCAGGAAACTGCCCCAGAAGTATTGTGGAATACTCTTTACTATATATGTGATTTTTTTTTTCTCTCTTTCTATTCCTTTCCAGTCTATGTACATCAGCAAGCGCAATCAAAGGTAACTGTGGCAGGTGGACACTGTATCAAGAAGTGAATATCTTGTCTGACTTCCAGCCATGATACTAGAATACTGCCTTCTAGGCGCCAGTGCGGCTGCCACCGGACTGTTCTCAATTTTCTGGCACAAGAAGGCAAGGACTCTAGGTGAAGTAAAGGTGAGATAGGATAACATGTCAGGGGATGCTTTCACAATCTTTATTTCTCTCATTTTCTATCTTTTTCCTACTTTTTACACATAGCTACCAGTTAATGCTGTCAAGCAATATAATACATGTAGTTGTGTCCCCTGCCAGAGCAATCATGTGTGCAGCAGCCTCACTCAATCAATTTCTATTAAGATTAAACAATCTTGAAAAAGAGATATCAAGAATTTTGAAAAAGATTTACTGGTAATTAGAACTCATGCCATTGTTTGGATCATAAACTTTGGATTATGTTACTTTGCTTTGCCATTTTGAGATAGAGATCTGTGGTAGTAAGTTTATTACTTTATTTCTCTTCAGTTGGTGCTTCACAATTATTATGATGTAAAGCCCTACTAATATTTGGATGATTCCATGCAATGTGTCCCATATGATATTTGACTTTTAAAGAATTTGTTTTAATTATAAAATGTCACAATGATAGAATAGCGTTAGTAATGCCACAAATGTCCATTATTCATAGTTCATATCAAGAGATTTTCATTTTGAATGAAATAAACGAAAAAAGTCACATGAGGGTTTCTCACTATTATCTTTGGTGAGGGGTATAGATATCACACTTAAGAATCTTTATGCAAGAGCCCTATGTAAAAAAAACTTGAAAGTTTAGGGGGCAGAACCTAGATTTTGGACGTCCATGTGTCTACCGGTAGGTGCCTGTTCAAGCCTAGCCTTTAAACAAGGCCACATGTCTGATAGACGCCGAGCGACTAAAAAGAGACTAATCGCGAAAACCTGAGTGAACGACAGAGCGAGAAGAGCAGCCATGTAGCCTTTATCAATCTAGATTGGATTTCTTATGTTAACCTTTGTTTGCGACTGGATTTCTCTACCGAAGTGGTAGCGTCCAATCAGCGAACGTATCCTCGCATGACGTCAGCATATAGTATCCATCACAAACACACACACACAAGCACAGTAAACTCTACGTAATACGAACATGGTCTACTATGAACTATGACGTACGGGCTAAGTCCTCTGACCTGCCTCTGACCTCTACATGGAATGAAAACGAGTTGGACTGGTTCATTTTATATACAGGGAAAGTCCAATTATCTCAGTTATGATTGTTAGCATATACTTGTAAGTCATGAAATGCTTCCTTTTTTATTGTAATTTTGCATGTTCAATAGATTTGAATGTGATATTTTGTATCTATCATTTATATGCTCATCTCATAAGCAAGACTTATTTACGTCTTTTACCTTTTCTTACATGTTTTGATAATGAACGAGTCACGAACGAAGCCAACTGGAAGATGGCTGTTCTGATTGGTCAATGAATCCAAAGTAATGAATAAATCATACAGAGCAGTAACATCTAGATTGCAAAAGGCCTCGTGACGGTTGGGCGTTCACCCCGGGTATCTAGACTCATCTCAGCCGCTGTTTGGGGTGGAAAATAGCCAGAGTTACGAGGCCTTGTTAAAAGGCTAGTTCAAGCCCTGCTTACAGGACATATTGCACAGAATCACATATTTCAGGCTTGCAAATTTACCCTGTTATTAATATATTCAATTCTGTTTTATTGTAAATAAAAAGTCTGGAGACTCGTACAATTCAGTTTACAAATTATATGTACATACAAGTATATAAGAAATCAATACTTTTATCAATCTTCATACTATTTACTGATTCTAATTAACTAAACAACTAATATCGAATGATTACACAGGAGGCCTTGAATCTTAATTCATTATCTTCCTTGATTGTTGTGCAGGATGCCCCAGTGCTGGAGCTCAATGAAGACCTAGTCAATATGCTGAGCACCGCTCCTAATCAGACTATCCCTTACGCTGTCATAGAGGGCAACATCAAAGCAGTGGAGCAGTCCATCAAGAGCGAGTATGTCGTAGGGGTCGTGGGGGTCATTCAGACGTTGCTCTGTAGAGAGCACAAGACAGAGTGGAGTAAATCAACAAGACTATGGTAAGTACAATCTACCAGTGAGTGGTGTAGCAGGAGAGAAGGGGGGGGGGGGGGGGGGGTGACAAACAGAAATAAAAGAACTGAAAAAATTGGAAACAGAGAGAAAAGGAACATGAGAAAAGAAGACTTACGATCTTTCCCTTACTTTCCCCATCATGAGTGGTTGTGTTGATTCGCATTTCATCTGCCAAGTAAGACCATTGCCTGCTATTACACCCTTCTGTGCTTTTGTGAAAAACATACTCTAAAATAATGCTTAAGTGCATTACAAGCACACAGCCAAGTCATTTGGAGGCTTTTGCAAAGAATTGGGTCTTCAAGGATTGGGCTATTCCAATGACAAAGGGGAAAGGTATTCCAATAAAACTTGAAGTTGAGTCACACAATGTGTGCATATAAATGAGGATGGTGGTGGTTATTTTACCTGACAGCTAAGAAAGCAATAAATGCTTGTTAGTAAGCAACCAGAAGACCAACGGCTTTAGGTCCTCTCTGAGGGACCTGGTAATGAGGATTAATGCCTTACGAAAGGGCACTAGCGCATCGCCTTGGTTTCAATCCTGGGTCACCGGATTATGAGACCACTGCTCTACCGACTGAGCTATCGCGCCTCCTCTATAGGACTATAAAAAATCCAGTGAGATTCATGTGTGTCTGATCAGTTTGAGATAGTAATTGTGTAATGTCCCACTTTCTCCTCATACTTTTCTACAGGT
Organism: Strongylocentrotus droebachiensis; assembly: GCA_035222895.1. Lineage (NCBI taxonomy): Eukaryota > Metazoa > Echinodermata > Echinoidea > Camarodonta > Strongylocentrotidae > Strongylocentrotus > Strongylocentrotus droebachiensis. The sequence goes on along the minus strand of JAVYIG010006965.1, from coordinate 103,662 downwards.
ACGACACAACCCGATTGATCAGGGACACCACAAAGCATGTCCCATTTGAGGTGACCCGCGGTAAAGTAGGTTTAGGTGTTGAAGATGCCCTCGTGGCCACCGGTCTAGAACTTGAAACCATCCACGACAAGTTCTTCCCTTACAACACTTCCCTCGGAAACAACATCCTCAGTTGGGCCAGCGGGGAGAAGACGAAAGGCTTCCAAGAAATCGAACGCATGCTTCCAGAGGGTGCTCTATTAACCGGAGTAGGAGAACTAGCCATCGTCAACGGTAAGATGATGTTGAGACCACCAACATCCGGATTGGACTACATACTTTCATTGTCGGGACAGTCTGGCATTCTACGCGAGCTGCGTTCCAAACTGCGCAGGTGGAAAGTTCTAGTGGCTATTTGCGGATCGACGACGGTTGTCATGCTATGTATCGTCCTGTGGAAGTGGTTTAAGAGGTACCAGGAACAGCGCAGCTACGATATGTACGTCCAGCGGGTCATACAGCAGCGGGCGGTGCAGTCGGAAGGATCCGATGTGGACGATCTCCAAGGCAGATATCAGGACCTGGACTCCTGCGCAATCTGCCTTTCTCGACCCAGGGACTGTGTACTCCTCAACTGTGGGCATGTATGCGCGTGCTCGGAATGTGCAATCGTTCTTCAACCCCCTCAGTGTCCTATATGTAGAGACCGGATAGCTAGGATTGTACCACTTTATCACGCATGATGTCGGCTAATATTCTAGTAATTGTAATAATAAGTTTTATGTATTCTGGAGCAATTACCTGTTCAGACTGGGGCCAAATATGTTAAATCTCAGTCTTCTTTTATTTTTTGCTTATTAAATTTTGACAGGGTGTATTAATCTACATCTAGGGCTTAACTTCAGAATACTCCACCACACATTATAGTTACTTTTGTGGTGGAGTATTATATAGTTGTTCCCAATCTTATATAATCATTCATTAATTTATACATTTGACCAACATTTATCCATTTTGCATCTCCTTTACATCCCCTTCTCTGGTTGTCCAATCTCTAACCAAGTAGTGACAACTTAAAATGTCACCCTTTCTGATCCCAGTGTGTATTTATCAACTTTTCCGCAAAGGCAGACAAATTATCATGCCATTGTGTCTCAACTCTTCTTTTGTTGAATTAAAACTTGTCCTTTGTCAATAACTGGAGTTCTTTCCAACTTATAGTGCACTTTAGGTAATATTGTGTATACATAGTAATTTATATAAAGAAGCCATTCATCTTTTGTCATGTTTATTTTATTGGATAAGTATGTTTTGTACAAGTACCAAGACATCACAGAAACAGGCTACCTCATACAAGTAGGTGTTTTTAAAATATGTTTGAACAGAAAATATATATCTAGTCATGCTCACATTTGTTTAGTATCTATTTAGATGTAGTAGTAGCATTTTAATGAAATTATTAACATTCATGCAAATAACAAAGTGTTTAGTGTCACAGAGGTGTTGTGGACAAGTGGATATGTCACCGGACTGTGGATCACAAAGTCTGCGGTTCAAGTCCCACAGCGGCACTAATGTCCTTTGGCAAGAAATTGATCTACATTTGCCACTCTCGACTCTCCACCCAGGTGTTAAATGGGTACCCGGTAGGATGCGAAAGCTAATTTGCTTAGATTAGCAAGTGTGCGCTTGTAAAAATGACGCCTGGCTGGAATGCTCCCCAGGGAGTGGAAAATGTGCAAACATTGTGTGTGGATAAGCCTGAATTTGATGACCGGGGTAATACGGTAATAAATATATCTGTAAAGCGCTTCGAGAGGGCCTTCGGTCCTGAAAAGCGCTTTATAAGAAAAAGCTATTATTATTATGATTTATTGCTTCTCTGCCAGTAGGATACTCTCAAATACCCAGTCATATATTATGAACTATGAAGTGGGTCCAATTGGGTCCAGCCTGTAGATTAGGCTGGGACTGGGCATGAGACCAGGGCCCTGTTTCATCAAACTTGTTATCTATAACAAAGGCTAAGTTTCTATGACAAATGTGCTCTCAGCCAATCAGATGCCATGATTTCAGTAGCTTATGACAGTTGTTATAACTCGTTATTGATAACAAGTTAAATGAAACTGGGCCCTGGTCAATGGCTACTGATGTGCATGAGTGCAAAGAGCAAAGTCCCTTTCAGCCATGGTTCAGGGCTTGCATAAGGGCCATGCAAATCTGAGGTTCTGCATGCTCTCTAATCTCTGGTACAATCAAAGCCCTATTTGAACTTTTTATGATGACTTTTCTGACCAAGATAACATACAGAATCAAGAAATTTGTTATTTTAGCAAAAATCCAAGTTCCATGGGCATGTTTCTCTGCTAAAAAATCGTCTTTGGTGGGCGAGTAACCGTAAGTGTAAGAAAAGGCTCAGAGGTGCACATTTCATGCAATAGGTTTGTAATCATGTCCTGCAAAGAGGATTTTTAGCAGAGAAAGATGCCTTGGGAAATCGAATTTTTGCTTTAAATCTCTTGATTCTGTATGATATAGACCAGGGACTCATTTTTTAAAGAGTTGCGATTGATCCAAATCAATCACAAGTTTGCAGTCTCCTATCTCTAAAAAATGTACATAGTTGCGATTGATATCAATCGCTAAAAAGTTGCGATTAATCACAACTTTTTATAAGACGGACCCTTTTATCCCATAGTAAAATAATACAGTGTAAATGGCATTATTAAATTCCTTTGATGCAAATAAAGAGTAAATTAGTATACATTTTAGTCCTTTTCTTTGGTGTTTGGCGATGCACGATTTCAGTATTTTAATTAGGAACTGGCAACTCCCCATTTCATGCTTTTTTGATGATTTGTATACGTATGATATGTATACTTTAATAGGGCTCACACATGTCTAGGTGTCTTTTCAGACTCATTGGATAAAGGTATTTTAAGCAGATTAAAACTTGTATCCGTGTTGCATATTAATATCAGTATGTAGCGAAGTCATGTACAATTGATTTCCTAATTTGCACCAATACTTTACATTTTGTTTCGTAAAAATTTGATCCCATGCACAGTAATAATGGCAATGATAATAATGATAATATGTCTTATTCACACAGGGTAGCCTCATCTTTATTATTACCGTTCTCCTCGAGGGTCCTGCAAATATATTATTAGTACCCTGGGCCCTGGCTTCAGCCGAGCTACCATGATAAGGTGCTCAAGCATTCAAGGAATTTCTACCTACCATGTACCCATTTACTACACCTGGGTGGAGAGTTGCAAATGTAGATTAATATCTTGGCAAAGGACAGGTCGTAGTATTTAAAGCTCAGTCTAAAGTCGGGTAGGGTAATCAAATCTAACAATCTTGGACTGTGTCATTGTGCTAAACTCGAATTTACCAAGCTCAAAGCTTGCATTGGTTTAAATTTCTAACATAATACCGGCCTCGAAGTTCATGGCTTGTATGTATACCTACCGGTATTCAAAAGTTATTTTTTTAATAGGATCCTGGTTCATTAAACCTCTGAAGAATAAAAACTGCTTCAATTCTACAAGTTTGCCTTCAGCCAAACAAAATTCAGTAATTGTAACTTGTCAAGAGTGATATGTTTTATAAAACCTAGAAATTTAACAAAGCCTAGATCACATTGTATAGTAACCAAAGAAGAATTACAAAGTCTAGGAAACTCTTTTATTCAAGAGTTTGAATTCAGTAATCTCTAATTTTGGAGATTGATTTGTAACCTTGTTGTGTATGGATGTTTGTACATCATTTTCACTGATATTGAACATGAACAAAATTGAAAATAATATGAATGTACATCTTTGAACTTTAAAAATGCATTATTTGTATTGTTGGGTCAGTTAGAAATTAAATAACAAGTGCCCTTTTATTCAGGTACTACTGTATTACAACATGGAAATTGAGAAAGAAAGAGTTGATTGGATAAGTACATTAAAAGATAAAGTGTGATTAGTGAGAGTACGATAGAGAGATGGAGAGAAAGAAAAGAGGGGGATCTGGAGTGACAAAAGAAAGATGGATAGAGAGTGTCAGTGTTTGTGTGCACATGACATAGAGAAAGGGGGAGAAAAAGAGAGGTGGTGTGAAGGAAAGAAAGAGATGGAGAGAGTACTGTATAACTGTAAAGATGCACATGTACATCAACAACAAAACAATTAAAAGGAAAGAGAGGGGGAGAGAATGAAACATAGAGCTGACAGTCTGATACAAAGCAGGTAATGATAAGATACATAATTATGTAGTAGGATGATGGTATCTTTGGTAGTTCTAAAGAACTTCATATCAGTGTACTTTCTAATCAAAGATAACCTTAATATGTTATTAAGCTCATGAACAAGTTAGCTGTCGATAATATTGAAAATATAAAAGCAGATTTAGTTTCAAAAATAACAATGAAAAAATATTGAAGAGGGCATTGGGTAAAACTATAAAAATCTCCAGCTACTATTTCTCACAAATAATATTTTGTTTCAACTTATTGGCTATTTATAACTTAAAAATGAAATTTTTAGCACCATTTGGTCTTTATAAAAAATTTATTCCACATATTGCATATAGGTTTTCATACACTGCATAGGCCTACATCCCAAAATGTTAACATACGTATATTCCATTCACAGCAATTACATCATAGGAAGAAATATTGATTGCATTGTTTTATAAGCCTTAACAATATAATCGCTTTCTATTATCAAAACAAACTTTATTTGCAAAGCACTAGAATTCAATTTATTATCTCTTAATACCTGAATAATCAGCATCTTCATAAAAAGTATCAATATACAAATACAATATGCATGTACATATACATGTAGCTGCTACATGATATGATATCTGCATTGTCTAAAAAGCACCAGAAATTTAGAAATGAAGAAATATGATTTGAACCTATTGAATCGAGATGATGCTGTTCTAAACAAAGAAACTGAATTCTCTTCTCAATAAATCAATAAAAGGTACATACTTCGACAAAATACTCCAGAATTATGAATGCACTTTGATCCAATCCAAGACTGAAACATTTTCGCAAGTTTCTTCAATATTAGCTATTAGTTTTTTCAGAAACAGGTATTACTAATATAAAGCAATATATCAAGTACTGGTTTATGATACAATACAAAAAACTCTCTTTTATAAAGAAATTATGCACTCAATTGATGATCTGCTATTTCTCATGGGTATACATTTATATGCAACAATTCCTCACTTTCATATGCAACAATTCCTCACTTTCATATGCAACAATTCCTCACTTTCGTTTGTGTGGAGATGGTCCATAGTACCCTTGTCACACCAACAACACCGACACCAGGACCATGTTTCATAACAATAATTGTTATAAGCTACTGAAACTGTGCCATTTCGTTGGTTGAGAGCAGAATGCATGTATCTGATCGAGATTACACAAAAATAAGGTACACCAAAATATGTGACATCATGAGCATGTTTTCTTCAAAATAATTTTCTTGCATTTTACTACCATATATCGTGCATGAAACAGTATTTCAAATGTGGAGTCAATTCATACACAATTTATAATCGATGGCACAAAGAAGTAAACACAGTACGTCTGAGTTGTAACGCTCACCTATTAATCACATTAATGTTATCATCCAGGTGCACTCGCAAAGCATCATGTGCTTTTTTTTTAATACAAAACTACATGTACCTAACAATTTTTTAAAAGTTGCAATATCAGGCATGGCATATAAATAAATGTAAAAGACGATATGAGGCTGCTTATAAATTTAGCTACAATAACAGGTGTAACTTAGATGAGGTAAAAAACTTGATTTAAAACAAAATAAGAACATCTTTGCCTTTTTAAATATTTAAGAACTATAAAAGTCATACATAGATCATAATTTGAACTCACATTGTAAACTAATGTCAATCAAGGTTCACTTCATGAAAGACTCACAATTTCACTCCCTCACAAGAACACATTTCAATTCTTCAAACTGTGTTGCCTCTTGCCATGTCATCCTCACCATCATCATCACCATGCATCATCATCACCATCATTCACATCATCATCAGGCCTACAAAAAAAAGATGTTGTATTGCCCTTTAGGTGCCAAAACATGGGTCTGTCGGTCGGATTTTTTATTTTTTTAAAACTTTTTTCCTTTTTTTACTCCCTCTTAGGGCTGATATTTTTCAGTTTTCAATGCTTTATTACATTTTTTCTCTAAAAAAAAACGGTTATTAAAAAAAGCTGACAGTAAATTTCAAGATTTTTGGTCGCAAAGGGCAATACAACTTTTTTTTTTTAGGCCTCATCATCATCATCATTATCAATTCACTATGAAATAATCTTGTATCCTGAATACCATGACCCATATGCTAACACTACAAAACATTCTTATAACTAAAACCACAGTGAATTTTGATACACACTGTGCAAACCATTGTGATTTTTCTCAATATCTTAAGGTTCATGGGATGAAAATCCACCCCACATGCATGATTCTCCTTGTCTCTGTGATTCTTTACTGTAGCTCAAAGTTCATGATTGCTGGGGCCCGTTTCACAAAGCCCTTTTTTCAATGACAAATGACAAAAATCAGTGTCAAATCTGCTGATAACCAATCAGAAGCAAGGATTTCAGTAGCTTATAACACAAACTGTCATTTGTCACTGATGACAAGTTTTGTGAAACGCCCCCCAGGTCTTAGCGACTAATGTACCATCAGCATGCATCAGTGTGGAGGGGGTTGCTTCTCTGACTCGGTTCCTATGACGACCCTCTCAACCTCATCTATATCAATGCCTTTCTCCAGGATGGCTTCCTGTGATACAAAATCGAAACAGAGATGTTAAAAAATCAGGTCAGCATTGGAGGTAGACTTTGCAAACTCTATAACAAGAATCTACCATATAGGTACAACAATTGTTTAAAGGGCAATCCAACCCTTGAAATAAGTTGATTTGTATTAAAGCTGAAAAGTTTGAATTGAATTGGACCAATAGTAAGGAAGTTATGAATGTTCTAAATATGAGATCACTAAGTCTTGGTCAGTGGATTGTGACATAGGTCGTGGATAACTCTCCCATTTGCCGTGTACAAAAACATTATTAGTTTCTGGTTTTCTTGAAAGTTCCTTCTTCCTTGGGGCACTACTCAGAATATATTATGGATAGCATATTAGTATGGGCCCTCTAAAAGGAATAAACCGTCCTGAGCCATGAATTTTTGAAAAATTTAAATTTTAGTAATTTTATATGTTCGAACCGATGGGTAAGTAATCCGGCACTACATCACATTGACATTACCGCTTCATCCAATTTGAAGTGCCCATATGTATAGTGATCGCAACTTTCAAAAATTCATAAATTTCTTATATTTATTCAGATTTAATTAAAACTTTCATCAGCTTGCTTCTCTGATTTTTCTGCTTTCTTTTAGAATAGTTGTCTATTTGGGTTGGATTTCCCTTTCATGATTATGTCTCCTAGAATAATAATAAGAATAATAATATCAGTGGATTCTTAGTGACATGTCTGCACACTTGAAGCTCCAGTTACTCCACTGTTGAAAGGAATCATAGCTTCACAAAATACCCTTTCTTCTTCTCCGGGGTAAATTAAATTTGAATGAAATGGATTAAGTAAATTCTAATAATAGAAAGAAAAGAAGTTCTAAATGAAATACGGTACACTTGCTGGCCGTGTTGAAAAGTAGAGACCATGCCAAAACAATAATAAACCCCTAGAACTAATCGGATTATTTGAAATAATTGTCAAAACTAGTGAGCCAACCTTGACACACTCTTGGTATTTCTTGAAGAGGTCCCCGCAAGCGTCTGTTGAGTCTCCTTTCAGGAACTTTTCACTGAACCATGAATTAAAGCATGCATCGTATGCTTGCTTCAGTCCTGTACAGTCTGGACTCAGGCTGTTCATTCTGAAGATTGTCTAGGAAAAAGATAAATTCCATTTGAAATAAATTACAATAAAGCAATAACAATAGATTGATGTTAAAAATATGAGTAGACTATACTTCAAGGGCTGTACACATCCAACATATTTTTGCCATAAATTTGGGAAATAGATCAGGTTTTCAAAAATTTGTTTAAATGTTGTTTCTTCAAATGAAAAAAGGCCAGAAACATCAAAACCCAGGAAGGTCCACAAGGGATTTAAACATGTAACAGCAACAGGTTTGGAATTGAAAATGACAGGTATAAAAATCAGCAACTGGTTCAAATTCATTATCAATTCATTATTCCTGAATATTAATTACAAAAAAATTGTTTGAAATACTTCTAAATATGACTCAAGATACCAACATTAAAACAAATTTTTAAAAATTAAAACCTAGAGCCCTTAACCAAACCCTGGACCCCAGTTCCAAGGAATGTTGTGGTTTGTAAACCTTTTACCTTGATTTACCTTGATGTTGGGCTTCAAGTATAATTACTTATGCCCCTCTGCAGCAGAATTAATGTCTGTATGTACTGGGGATTGCGCCTACGTCGGAGCTTCGGACAATGCAGTAGCAAGGAAACATTTCTTTAGGGTTGTACATGTCACATTTAGCTCTCCATGCTTTTTCCAGGTTGGATTTGAATGAGTTTACAGATGGGCTATCAATTACATAAGCTGGAAGCGCATTCCATAAATTGACGACTCGCTGTGAAAACGATCCCATTCGGATAGAAGTGAAGGCTCTAACTTTCGATAGTTTGAAGCTGTGGCCAAGTGTTCTGTCATTCAAAGGTCTTAGAAAGAATTGGTTGGGGTCACTGCGGTCAATCCCATGAAAAAGTCTACATGTTTGTATCATATCCGCTCTGTGACGATGGTATGCAAGTGTGGGCAATTTCAAATGTCTAAGCCGGTCAGAATATTCCAAGTCACGAATAGATAGAAGAATTTTAGTCATCCTGCGTTGCACTCTCTCCAGCTTTAGATGGTCTCTCTTGAGAACAGGGTGCCACACACTGGAGCAGTATTCTAAGGATGGCCTTGTATAGGTGTACAAGGCCCGATTCATCCAAGAATGAAAAGGTGCGACGAATCTGGCCAAGCTTCCTGTTCGCCGTGGATGCAACTCTGTCTACATGCGCTGAAAACTTCAAGTTGTTGTCGAAGGATACTCCCAGATCAGCCTCTAGAACCACAGATGTCAAAATTGATGAGATGAGGTTATAGTTGACATTAGGGTTAGACTTCCCAAGATGCATCACCTTTGTCTTTGACTCATATACTGGGAGTTGCCACTTGTCCGTCCAATTTGCAAGGAGATCTAGATCATGTTGTAATGCAGCACTATCTTCTAGTGAGTTCACAGGAGAGTACAGCTTAGTGTCGTTTGCAAAGAGTTTGACTGTAGATGATACGGACGTAGATAATGAATCTGGAATGTCGTTTATGAAGATCGTAAATAATACTGGACCGAGGACGCTTCCTTGCGGAATACCACTTGTGACCAGGCAGGAAGAGGATTTGGAGCCATTCACTATCACTTGTTGAGAGCGATCAGATAGGAAGTTGGAGATCCATTTCCACACTTTTCCTCGGATTCCATAAGCCTGTAATTTCAGTCTGGCATGAGGTTCACTGTCAAAAGCTTTCCTGTAGTCCAGGTAAATGCAGTCAATGTTGCTAACTGTATCCAAGTACTTGGTCCAATCATTTGTCACTTCTAGTAGCTGGGTAGATCATGAGTGACCCTTTCTAAATCCATGTTGATGTTGGGTGATTAGATCATTAGACTCCAAATGCTCTACAATTTCATCCCTTACCACAGTCTCCATGATCTTGCCAATTACACTTGTGAGGCTTATTGGTCTGTAATTTCCTGGGTCAGATTTCTTGTCTTTCTTGAGTAATGGTACAACATTCGCTGACTTCCAGGGCCCGTTCCTAAAAACCGTCATAAGTCTAACTTCATGACTATCCCATTGAAACGTGTGTTATAGAATTAACACACGTTTCAATGGGATAGTCAAGAAGTTAGACTTATGACGGTTTCTAGGAACGGGCCCCTGACTTGCATTTACGAGTTCATACTAATTTGCAATTTTACATGTATGAATTTTTGTTTGTGGACTACTGTCTGTTATTTGTTTATATTTTGTCTACTGTCTATATAGACTTAGAGGTCATGTATCACATAAAATAAAGAGTAGACTATGGTAGAATACATAATCTTATAGGTGCATTGAGTAAAGACCGACTCTAAGGTTTAAGAGAAGCTGATCTGAAGATGCTTCAGCAAATCCAGGAGGGATGTGCACATCCCTTCTCTTTCTGTTGTTGGTATGTTCTATCGAGTATGAATCAAAACAGAATCACAATAGGGCCTATTTACAAATAATTGGAGAGACAAATAAATATCAGAACATCAATCGTAACATATAATTAAAAAAAATATGTAGCAGAAATACAGGCAGCCAAAGAATTTATATTCATTGACAATGCATTGGCAGTTGATCCGACTCATGACATGAAATGATGATTGATTATATCCCGAATCTTCCCGATATATTATAGGATAGCTTCCAAGGAGCTCAATTGGGATTACTGTAACAAGTAACAAGTAATCTATTTTCCTAATGCATTGTTAGCTTCTGGTGGACGATATATATTTCGACCACTAGTTTTGAACAGGTGTGAACACGGCGAAATCCATTTTCACTACTAAAATGCATGCAAATGCAATTGCAAGGACACAAAAGTTAACGAATGGGACTGTACTGGAAATAAATCGGGGAAATACAGGAGACATGGCATCAGTAACTGTAATTTACGTGAATTTATACTCAGAAGGGGGTGCTCGTATGACTTACCTATAATCAGGACTAGATTCCAATGTCTTTAAAAAAGCACAGGGTTCAGATTTACTAGTTTTTGAAGTTTAATCTTTGATGTGCAGTCAACCCACCCACAATGGTTATGGTACATTCAATGAAGTAAATGAAAAGGGAAAAAATAGTTCACATTATTTTCATGCGAACTGATGAAGTCATTGAAGAAAGTAGTTTCAACCTGTTTAATGCACATTAAAAAGACAATCATAATAATTTCCTTGAGAAATGTATGATAGTATAACAAGTGAGCAACTATAGAAGGAATATCTGCACCTGCAGAAATACCAAACTTGGACAAATCGAATCAAATCAAAATTGTTCGCTTGCTAACTTAGTTTTTGGCAATATTTTGAATAAATGTTTTATTAATGTTCTTCGTTTTGATCTCTTTGATTTATTAATTTCCTTCATTTTTATCTCTTTGGTTTATTTATCTGACAGATTGTTTTACAGTAGTACCTTGTACATTTTGAACACATGATATGTTTTTCGTTCAATTACATTTTTGAAAATATATATATTTTTTTAAAGTTTTTATCCCGGGGCTTTAAAATCATTTCCCCTATAGATTACTCTTAAAATGGAATTACCCTTCAGAGAAAATACGTACATCATTTGGATGTTTATTTGGAACATGGGACAGATATAGGAACGATATAGCTTTCAACACAAAGCATAACCATGGGACTATACCGTGTGAGTAAAAAAAAAAGTTTACACCTAGAAAATTGCTAATTATTTTAAAAATCATCCATGAACAGTAAATTATTATATATCTTATGAAAGAGTGTTTTATCCCAAATCATTTGGTATCATTTTTGTGTGGTATGTGTTCACGCTTGGATGGACATGATGCATTGTTTGCGAGAGTGCACAAATCGACTAGCGCCAAAGTAAAGCCTATACCACATGTATTATGATGGGATTAGCGGAGTGAGAGAATGAATTGAATGTATCAAATGAAATGCAATATTGCATATGCTTTTTGCAGAAGCAAATTAAAGTCACACACACACACACACGCGCGCACAAAATGTTCGTTGATATTTGATATTTGATATTTAGAATGTGTGGCATGATTAATTTTGTTAGGGGGGTTATTTGGATTTGCAAAGACCAAATTAATACCCAAATCCCAATTGTTTTATTCAAACATCACACAAGCAATTTTGGCGCAAATCGACTTTTGCACTCTCGCAAACAATGCCTACTGTTCATCCAAGCGTGAACACATACCACACGAAAATGATACCAAATGATTTGGGATAAAACACTCTTTCATAAGATATATAATAATTTACTGTTCAAAGATGAATTTCAAAATAATTAGCAATTTTCTAGGTGTAAACTTTTTTTTTACTCACACTGTATGATTGTGTTATAAACGTGATATTTTCCATATCAACAGTGAAAGCAACTTTCAAAACAACTTTCCCATTCTTGATCCGATTTTTTTTTTCAACCAACTTTAACTGATATGCTTCTTTAATTGCCTGCTTTTACATAAGTTAATTCAATTCAATTTCGATTTTATTGGCAAAATAACACATAGCAAAGGCCAGAAAACCAATGCTACATATATTTAGCAATAAAAGATTACTATTCGTATATAATTTACTGCATTGCATAATTATGGATGTACCATTCTGAGCATTAATTGGATTGGTAAAGATGACAATAAAATAGAAAAGAAGATTGAGAAGCGCTCACTCGTTTTTTATTGTTCTTTGGCAAACGCGTTTCGTTTGCATTTAACTATAGGTCTATTTCCTCACCATTTATACTGTAAATGGCAGTTATAAGTCATCATAATTATTGTTAACTTTAAAACTCAGCTTTCTTGGATTAAAAAGTGCATATATAACTGAAATTACAGTTTCAGTGCCACTTTCCCTTTTACAATTTGTTTTGGTATTCAGCCAAAGAAAAATATATCGGAAAGCCCAACACCCCATCCCAACCCTCCCCGCTCTCCATCCCAGTCCCCCCCCCCCCACTCAGTGTTAATTAGGGTACACGTATGCATGTTCCCTCCCTTTGAAAGCACCCCCTAAGCCCGGTGTGTGAAGTCAATACGGGCCGGATTTGTGTGAATTACGAGCCGGACTTTGGTGCATGAAAAGTACCCCTTTACCGGACATTTTGGGAACACGAATGCGGTCCCTCCGACCCCGGAGACGGGGTGGGGATGGGGGTCTTCACTGGCCCACGCCGGCCCCCTCCCCCATCACTACGTGCACACCCTACACTAATCCATGATGTGCACTAAGTGCGAGAATATACAGAAGACCAATTACACAACCAAAATATGTGCTTTGGATAGACTAATACAAATCCGGTTTTAGTTTCAGTAAATAAATATTCGATATCACCTCGCTTTCCTAAAAAACCTCTCGATAAATTTGCGCCAGCCCCCCCCCCCCATTCCCAAGCCTGCATGCCCAAACTGCAGGCTTACAAGCGAGCGACAGATCCTGTTCTCCAGAAATAACTCTTCTTTCGGTTCTAAAAAAAAAAGGGAAAAGGGAAAAGTTGCAATGCGGAACTTGAAGCTGTACTTCAGTTATACACTATATAAGCGTAGATACGACACTCCATAAATCGTATGCTACAAATATTAGGCTTAATATCTTTCGATACCAAACTGTAATTGAGGGTAGGCGGAGCGACTTTAAAAAAAAAAGGGGGGGCCCTGACAAAAAGGGCAATTTCTGAAGGCGCCGCGATTGGTTTGGGTTTAGTGCCCCCCCCCCCGCCCACACATAACACACATACACACTGCTAAAGTATTTTTTTTGGGGGGGGGGGGCAATACGCATTTGACCGAAACCGAGAAGTGCTTTTGACGGAAATCTGGTTTCCTAATAGGTCGCAGCAATTTTCAAGAAGCACACATTATAAACGCAATAATAAGTTCATGCGACAAAGGATAAATCCGGAAGTTGACTGTAAAAAAAAAAAAAAAAAAATGATTCCCGCAGTTTCCTTAGGCCTATTCTGCATACATCCCATTTTTCGCATAATAATCTATGATTTTTATCAATAAATTCCTAGAGTTGTTATTAGCCGCTGTGGCGGGTGGAAGGGGAGGGGGGCATGCATTCCTATAAAATGGCGAAACATATTTGTCTAAAAAGAAGATATATTTTTAAAAGAAGGAAAAAAAAGAGATTGAAGAAGGAGAGAGAAAGGATTCACAGTCATGTGCAAAATACGGCCTCTACCTACACAATTCTTGATAATAATAGGGCCTATATATATATATATATATATATATATATATATATATACATGTATATTATGTTGGCCATCATACTTTGATCGATCAATACAAGTAATTGTCAATGATTTGACCCACGTACGCCACAGTAACTTGTTGATCACTATTATCATAATTATCAGAGATTACTTTGACCAGGAAATGAAAAATGAGAACAGTTTCTTTAATAAAAAAATGATCCATTCGCAATATAAACCTATTATATACTCGAATGCCGAATTGGCGAGGTCTCGGTTGACTGAGCACTCGACTCATAATTGTGTTTTTTCAGATTTCGACTGGAAAGAAAAAAATCCCCTTTTGGGGAAGTGCACTGAGGTGACAAAGCGTCGTACAACACTTCACTGCAAATACAGTATTGTGTTATATTCGTACTTGTCCTTGCCTGATACCAGTATTGGGATTTTTCATGCCATAGCTGCGATATACAAACGGGTAACGTTAAGGAGAGTCGACTGTCTATAAAAAAAAAAAAAGAGTATTATCATTTGTATATGCACATGGAGGTGTTCCGGTAGCTTGTTGCTTACCACTACAGACTACAGTATGGACGTCGGTCAGCCTCGAAATCAATATTAGTTTATCGGCCTTGTAATAGTTATTCGACTTTTTCCACATGATCTTCTGAAACGGATATTGTGCCTAATATGTTTGTTTGTGTCTAGACATGGTAGGAGGGTATTTTCGTTCGTGGTATCAACGCCTTTGGAAAAGATTAACATGCAACGAGTCGTAGAAATGCATGCAGTTACAATATCAAAAGACATTGCTGAGATCCATGTTCTTCATCAGTTAGCTTTTGGAAATCAGATGAAAGTATAATGGGAGAGTAAAAATGAAGTCAGTATAAGGATCACAAGACGTGTTACCTTCAGGTACTATACCATGGGGGCCTCTTGTCATAAAGTGAAAAACAGGCAAACTGACTTCATTCTTAGAAAATTAACCCCGGGGCGCAGACAGAATTATGATAGGCATACCAACGATGAAAGTGACAAACCCGTGGTCATTGAACTCAACGAGGAGGAAGAAAGAGAACGAATGAAGAGTATCGTCGTTCCCGACGGCGATTTCCTCCTCTACTGGTTGACGGTGGTCAGCGTCGCTGTGGTGTATAACCTCTGGGCGTTGATCGCCCGCGAGGCCTGGCCTGCGCTTCAAGAAAAAAGCCGTGTTGGCTGGTTCCTTGCGGATTACTTCTGTGACTTCATCTATATTCTGGACATGGCGGTCCAGGCCCGTACGGCGTACTTGAAACACGGTCTCCATGTCCTAGACGGACAGAAACTCTTAAGACATTATGTCAGATCGTGGCAGGGCGTGGTTGATCTCCTCTCTCTCCTCCCCACCGATCTCTTCTACCTCCTTGATACCAACCGCCTGCATCCAATCGTGAGATGTCCGAGGTTCCTTCGGGTCTACAGGTTCCGTCTCTGGTATGTGAAAGCAGAGAGTAGGATCCAGTTCCCGAATGTCTTCCGAGTTTTCAATCATATTCACGTGTTGTTGTTGGGCATCCATTGGACCGGCGCAGTTTATTATCTCATCAGTAAAGCTATTGCGGGGGCGTCACCCACATTTAATGATTGGGTATACTCAGAGCCCTTAGGGAGGAACGCAACATTAGCTCATAAATACCTTGCTTCATTCTACTGGTCGACATTAACATTGACAACGATCGGCGACCTCCCGCCTCCAAAAAACGAAATCGAGTGAGTAAAAGAATTGTCAGTCCAATTCTTTTTCTTTTTGTTCTTCAATTTTTGTATATTCTTCCACAAATTACGGAAAATAGATAAACAAATAAAACTAAAACGTCCAAATAATGATAAATAATTTTTTCGCAGGGCATTATGTAGAAAATAAAGAATTCTTCTGCAACAACTTCTGTTCGGAGGCAACATAAACATCAAAACAATCACAAAAAAGTTGATTGAAAAAAATGATACGAAAAATCTCTCAAATTAACATAACTAATGATAGTGTGACATTTTCATAAATAAATTTTAAAAAGTATGTAAATTCTTTTCAGTCTGAGGAAATGTTTCATACATGGAATTCTTTTAATTTTGGTACATAAATTACCCAATCTCGGTGTATATACCCGACTTTCCTCTTATATTAAACTTTGCAACGTTGAACATGCAATTATGTACAGATGTACCAATGTATCACGAATGTTTGCTATAGCTGCGTTTCTTATGTCACTCCTGTACATTTGTTTTCACTTGCCCCCTAAAATTTCCAAGATCGGTTGAACTTTTTTAGACCCCTTTTTTGACCTCGATCGATTACATGTATGTGCCCCCCCCCCCCCCAAAAAAAAAAAAAACATCAAACTCTGGCTACGTGCCTGAAAGAAGCATACAACGACAACCAAATTTATGTGCTCGTTTTATTCATATTATCATATATATCAATATCTATCTAATTTGTCTATTGGTGTTCATTATTTCAGGTACTTCGTGCAAATCGTTGGATATCTGGTCGGCATATTTATTTTCGCTACCGTTGTCGGTAAGATCTCATATTTGCTAGCGAGTCTCTGCTTTCTCCTCTTTTAACCTTGATTACAAGTTTACCCGTGCGGTAGTCATGCCATGATAGAGCGTCGGGAAAGGGGAAATCGGGACAATTTTACGGGCGATCTCCTCCCTAATAAATGAATTTAGTTTTATTCAGCACAGCCGTTTGGACTGCGCTGTCTAGCTATAGGGACTGCTCCGGGATTTGTAAAAGAGTGGGGGCGCAAATCAGAAAAATTACACATTTAGAAGGCTTTTTTTTTTTTTTTTTTTGGTACTTAAGGTATAATAATTGTGTTTGGAAGGAGGGGTGGGGCGGGTTTGTTGTGCCTTGTTGTATACAGATCTAACCATTCTAAAAAATTGAATAATAAATTATTGGCTCTTCTTGATAAATGGCCTTTCTGATACATAGGTAGGCGCGTACGCAGGGGGGGGGGGGGTGTTTTGGGGGTTAAACCCCCCTTTCGCATTTTTTATGTGTGTATTTTTAAGAAAACCCCCCTAAAACCCCCCTTTGTTTTGTTTAAACCCCCCCCCCCCCCCCCTTGAAAAAATCCTGCGTACGCCCCTGTACATAGGCAACCTAGTAAATAAAATCAACTCAAATCGAGTTTGGCCTGTTTGGTTTGGATTGTTTGTTTATTTTACCTGACTGCTAATAAAGCATGTGTATGCTTGTAAGCAGAGGCGGTTCTCCCGGGGGGGGGGGGGGGGGGGCAGGGGGGGCACAGTGCCCCCCCACTTTTTGAGATACCCCAAAAGTGCCCCTTTTTACATAGGAAAAGTGCCCCTTTTATTTTGTAAGAAGTGCCCCTTTTACATATGAAAGGTGCCCCTCTTACTTTGACAAGTGCCCCTATTACTTAGTAAAAGTGCCCCTTCCCCCTTTTCACCTCTGACGAGTGCCCTTTTTATTTTTGACACGTGCCCCTTTTCCTTCGACATGTTCCCATTTTCCTTTGCAATAAGTGTCCATTTTCCATTCTCATAAATCTTGAAATTATCTTGAATAAGTGCCCTTTTTAATCTCTAGTAAGTGCCTCTTTTCAGGTACGAGAAGTGCCCCTTTTCACTTTTAATAAGTGCCCCCTTCACCTCTGATAATTGCCCTATTCAAAACTGAGAGGTGCTCCTTTTACTTTGACAACTTCCCCTTTTTTCCTTTGTAAGAAGTGCCCCTTCTCCTTTTAATAACTACCCCTTTTTTAAACTCGGATGAGCACACATTTCATTTTAACATGTGCCCTTCTTATTTTCTAATAAGTGCCCCTTTTCCTTATGATAAGTGCCCCCATTAAAAAGAGAGAGCTCCTTCCCTTTCTCATAACTACCCCTTTCCCTTTCTAATAAGTGCCCCTTTTCCTTATGATAAGTGCCCCCATTGAAAAGAAAGAGCTCCTTCCCCTTCTCATAACTGCCCCTTTTAAAAATCTGAACGGTGCCCCCTTTTTATTCAACAAATGCACATTTTCCTTTATTATAAGTGCCCCTTTTACATTTTCATAAGTGCCCCTTTTCATATCTGGTCAGTGCCCCTTTTCAACTCTGATAATTCCCCTTTTAATAATGATACGTGCCCCTTTTCCTTTCTAATAAGGGACCTATCCCCTGTTCACCTCTTATAAATGCCCCTATCAAAATCTGATGGGTGCCCCTTTTCCGTCAACAAATGCCTATTTCCCATTTTCGTAAACGCCTCTTTTTCATCACTGGTGAGTGCCTCTTTTCAGGTGAAAAAATGCCTCATTTTCACCTCTTATAATTATCCTTTGTACTTTGACACGTGCTCCTTTTCTTTTCTAATAAGTGTCTTATCCCTTTCGATAATTGTTCCCTTTTCATGTAATCATTAAACGTGCCCCTTATTTAAAGCGACTAAGAGCAATTTCCCCCAAAGTTGGCTCGCTGCGCTCGCTCGCATTTAAAGATGATATAATTATGTTACTTATCAAAGGTCTTTTCAGTCTTCCGTTATGAGAATGTGCTTATAACCCCATCACGATTGGCTTTTTTCCTCTTTATAAGATGTAATTTTTTGCACTGCGACCTCACAGATCTTTAAAATTTTTCTCGCTCGCTTCGCTCGCTCGTAAATGCATATTCAGACATCACACCCAACTGTAAAGTATGATTCTTAAGCGATATCTTGTATGATGTATGAAGAGAAACAAATATTGAAATCATCCCTGATAATGTAATCACAATGTAGGGGTATATACCAATGTCTAAAAAATTGTATATTTTCGCTTTGAGATTTCCCACTGTAGGTGCCCTTTTTTTGCAGAAAGTGCCCTTTTTTGTTGGTGCCCCCCCCCCACTTTGGAAGTCGCTCGGCCGCCCCTGCTTGTAAGTAAGCAACCATGTGTCCTACGGCTTTAAGTCCTCTCTGACGGACTTGGTAATAAGAATGAACATGCCTTACCAAAAAGCTTTAGTGCATCGACTTGGTTTCTAACCCGGGATTTCCTGGTTGTGAGACCACTATATTATACTCTACCACTGAACCATCTCACCTCCTGTATATCAAATTACAATCGAAGTCATTAGTATACATCAATCATATTCGTATTATTGATCTAAAATAACAGGGCAAGTTGGTGCAGTCATCGCAAATCGAAATGCTACGCGGATGGACTTTGAGCGGCAAGTTGTAAGTCAACATTTGTTAGCTTTATATTGTTTCGTTCTTGTTTTTCACTTAGTTTTGGTCGTGCTAAAGTATGAAAGTTTCTCGCAATGGTCATGTAATGAAATAATGACTAAACTTTTTTTTAGACAGGGGTCGTAAACAACAAACTACATGCATGTGTTTTTAAAAGACTACTACAGTTCCAATAAGTATGTATATTTTTAGACAACCAATTTCATTGACACATCCTTTTGCCTTATTATGACCATTGTAAAGAGTAATGTTATATTCTTTTGGATGATTCTTGTCAACGATTCGTGAATAATTATTACGTTACATTCTTGTGAAATTGTTGTTTTGTACTTCAAAAGGAGATAACGGGGCATATGTGGAAACTACATGAACTGAACTGATGTATTACTTTGGTCATTGGTTTGTTTGTTTGTTGGTTGGTTTGTTTGTATGTTGTTTTTTGTTGTTCGCTTGTTTGATTTCTTTCGAGTAATCGTGTAATAATGGTTTTTAATGTTTATTATTGACCCCTGTCAGGATCATGCTAAACGATACATGCGAAGAAACAATGTTCCAAGGGCACTGCAGTTACGGGTACTGCGGTGGTATGATTATACGTGGGCACGGTAAGTTATAGCATTGGTGGAAGGAGGAAGAGGAATAAAAATAGCAACAATATTTCTTGCAAAGCGCTTTTTATACAACGTATAACCGACCAAAACGCTTACAGTATTATTACCCCGGTCACTTGATTCTGTTCCGATTCTGCACTGAAAAGTGTAAATGTATATAACTAAAAGTTCTAATTGATGATTTTCAGCCTATGTATAATAATCATAATAGTAATAATAATAAACATATTAAAACCAATAATAATAATCATAACATTAATAATAATAGTAATACAAATAATGATAATGATACTGCAGCTACTACCTCTATTAACTACTACTAATTATTAAAATAATAATATAGTAATAATAATAATAAATTACACTTTTATAACGTTTATGACAAATTCTAAGCGCTTTACACACACAAATGTTGATTATTCACGATAGTCCTATGTTAATGAAAAGAATATCAAGTATTTTAAAAGGTAAGTAGTTACAATTTACAGATTACACTAACTTGAACTTATATTACAAACATCTAGTCAAATACAAAGTACTCTCAGTGGAAAAATGAAGCATAATAATTTACAAGAATCGATTATATTTTTATTCCCGAAAGGTTTATGTATATGCTTGAGAGACTAACGTTTCATCATTTCTAAAGAATATTTTCATGTTATTAACTGGCCCCATATTTCTCACTTTATGATTTGGTTGTACAGAGGGGCCACGCATGGACAATGTGACGTCAATTCACTGGGACTCCTTCCCGACACACACCGTACAGAACTTGCACTTCATGTCAATCTTCAGACACTTAAAAGAGTAAGTTTGCTTAGAGAATGATTAATGAATGAAAAGATAGATAAAATAATGAAAAGGAAGAGTATACCTGTATATATATGAAATAAACTTAGCACTTTATGTCTCAAACCTTTGTGAAACCGACCCTCATTGTATCTACAAGGATATTCAGGAGAGAAGGAGGCACTGTGGTAGCATAAGAGGAAGAAGAAGAAGAAAAAAAAAAGGGAGAAAGAAGAAGGAGAAGTAGTACTAGTAGTAGTAGTAGTAGCAGTAGTAGTAGTAGTAGTAATTGTAGTAGTAGTAGAAGTAGAAGAAGAAGAAGAAGAAAAAGAGGAGGAAGAAGGAGAAGAGGAGGAGAAAGATGAAGAAGAAGAAGTAGTAGTAGTAGGACTAGTATTAGCAGTATAGTAACAGTAATAGTAGTACTACTAGTAGAAGTAGTAGTAGTAGTAGTAGTAGTAGTAGTAGTAGTAGTAATAGTACAAGTAGTTATGTGATATCAATTAATTCACTTTTCCTTCATCTCAGGTTTCTCTTTTCAAAGTTTGTCCACCAGAGATCATGAATGATTTAGTACTCAGGATGCAGTTCTGTATCTGTACTCCTGGTGACAAAGTATGCAAGATGGGAGCCATTGCTAAAGAGATGTTCTTCATCTCGGATGGTAAATTCAAGGTTACCGAGTAAGTGCTCTGTAAATTAAAAATGATTACATATGATTACAATAATAATAGAAAGTACAATAATTGGGCCTTATTTACCGAGCCCACAATACTGATCCTCCCGCGGGTCATGCAGTTATTATTCCCAGCGATTGCCAGGCACGCATTCATTTACTCCTCAACACCTGTATGATGGAGAGTGAAAAACGAGAATTAATGTCTTGCGAAAGGACATCAGTACTTGGTTTGGGATTCGAACCCTTAACACTTCGATTGGGAGTCAAGTGAATAAACCATTATACCACGACACCTCCACGTAAATGACAATTGCAAATATCTCAATTTCAATCAACAATTATATAGTTCTTTAGAAATATATTGTAACTATTGCAAGGCTGTTAGTTAGCATTCTTATAATTATCGTATGAAATCTTTAGCAAACGGAAGAAAAAAGAATAAAAGTAAGGGGAAATTTTGCCTTTGATAAAACTTACTACAACTACTACTACTTATAATAATAATAACTGTTTCTTATTAAGTACTTTACAATTTACACAATAATTACCGTAAAAGCACCTTCGAATAGAATGTTTAATCTTTCCAAACTTCGTATGAGTCTCATTCAAACATTCATATAGTCCTATACGGTTAACAAAAATATATAGGCTGGTTTAGTCCTCTACAGTACTGTTATCAAAATAAAATGTATATTATTTGAATGACAGGTGATATCTTTATTATTTTATAATAAGATTCATTCCAATCCATCATTTTATTTGAATTCCAGTGACGCAGGGCGAGTAGTGGCTACTCGGGCATCAGGCGAATACTTCGGAGAGATCGGCATACTCAATCTGAAAGAAAATAGTCATAGGTAAAAACTTATATATTGTGATTATCATTTTGTGTAAGAAAAGCATGTTTAACATCATGAACGGTGGTGATAAAAGTCAAAGAGGAAACGAAACGAGATTAAATCTTAGTATACTTACCATTGCAGGAGCGGTTCTAGAAGTAAGCAAATATTTTATTTCGTAAAGTCACAATGACACTGATTAGATGTTACCAAAGAAAACGACCGATCCTGTTGGTGATTTAAGCACAAATTCATAAATTATGTAAAGAGATAATTAATAAGACCTTTAAGGTCGCATGATTATATAAATGATGAAACGCGTTACGAGCGAGTTTTGAAGAAATTCAAGAGATAAATGCTTTCAGATGCTTTTAGATAAAGGCATAGGCCTATGTGAAAGAGGCTAAAAGTTGTTTCGGGAGAAATAATGTACGTAAAGGGGAATTATTTGATAGGAAAACAGACAATTATTAAAAGTAACAAGTAGAACTTAATACATCAAGCGACTTGAGCATTTAATCAGAATGAATAACGGCTCTATATAAATCTCATGTATTATTATTTGAAAAAGGGTTACTTTTAAAAAGGGGAAAATGCACAAAGACAAGCGGGCGCGTACGCAGGTGGGGAGGGGAGGTGGAGGGTTAACCCCCCCCCTTAACTTTTGTATAATGTTTATGTTTTTGAGGAAAAAAAAAAAACCTTTTTAAAAATAAAATAATTATTAAAAAATATATATTAAAAAAAATTGTGGTAATGGGTGACCCAAAAAAGCCAATCTTACCCCCCCCCCCTCCCCCCCCCCCCCAACGAAACAAAATATCGATCGGCCAAATGTGTGTAAAAATGTGCTCTTTGCCCCCTTCCTTCCCCTCTGGAAGCGCCGTCTCTGATATGATTATTTTCTTTGTGTTTCTACTACTATATATCATCGAAACTATGTATAACGGTGGTACATGTTCAATCAAAGAACTTTATATTCATTCAATAATTTTTTTGTTGGGCCCGGAAATATGAAATAAATCATAAATCGTTCCAATATAGTTAATCATTAGTATGGCAAATGAAATATATATCTTTGTATTGTTAGGAGAACGGCCAATGTACAATCTGTTGGATTCTCCGAGCTTTTCACACTCTCTAAAGACGATATTGTTGACGTGCTTAAAGACTACCCAGCGGTTATGGTGAGTAAAAAGCCAAACAAGAGGTCGCTATTAGTAACCCATATTATATATTATCATAATTATCATCATGCTAGCCCACAATTAATTTGAGTATAAGAGGCCTACGTAAACATATGATGACGACGACGACGACGACGATATTAGCCCATACAAAATGTTGAATACGTATTTATAAACATGTGTAAGAATTGGACGGTCTTGGCTCCAATTTTTTGTTTTCGCCCCCTTCTGTTTAGAAGTAGTGGTGTCCTCTCTACTATCATCATCATCGTAGTCGTCGGCGTTGTCATCATCGTTATCAATCCTCTCATCAATATTATCATCAAATGATCATCATATCATCATCATCATCATCATCGTCTTCGTCCTCATCATTAATTGTCTAATATCGTCACCATCATCATGATCATCATGTTCATCATTATCATTATCCTCGTCGTCGTCATCATTAACTGTCTCTCGTCATCATCTTGATTATCATTATCGTCATCATCACCATCATTAATGTTTATGTCATCCTCATCTTCGACATTAATATCAAAATTATCACCATCTTCATCACTAATAATAAAATCATCTTAAAGGGGGTGTAGCGTGGCAAATACTGGTCAACGCCATCTACGACTTCTTTTGGTCAACTGCACGTAAACGAATGGACTTGAAAAGGGGTCAGAGCGCACTAGCGTTCGCGAAACAGACCGAAATTCTCCTCACGCTTAGGTTTCGCGTATAATGCACGCACGTGAATAATTTGGTCGCGTCGTCTGTAGTCGTATTCAAGATTCAAGATAATTAATTGTCTGAATTAAAAAATACAGAAATTCGTCCGCCACTGGCGAGTGACATACATAAACAAGCAACATAAACAACATACATTCGAGGATACAAACAAAAGATAGTATTATACCCGATTGTCCCGGAGGCGCGTTTCCGTTTTACACCCTGCCCTAGGCTTTTCTCCAATAAAATTTTACAAACCGACTGGTATTCGGAGTCTAGTCGTCCACATCTTGCCTCGGCGCTCTGCACACCACCAGAACTCTGAAAACGTCACGTAGCGCTAGCTAACTCTCTATACTAGTTGATCTTCCTAGTCGTATCATTTATTTTTATCCATTAATACGCAATACTCTAAGAGCGTGAGGATGCGTGATCAGCTCGCAAAATTTAGCCCAGCGATAACAAAACAATAATATATCGGGAAAACCGTCTTGAACAAGAAGACCCTCGCATCCCCAATTGAAATTGTACATAAGCTTTGGCTTCGCTATTCTTGACGTCGATATAAACAAACTTAGACTTCGGATACAGCATGTTTCGTGTAATTTCTTGCCGAAAAGCCTAGGGCAGGGTGTAAAACGGAAAGGCGCGTCCCGGAGTCAAGCCACAGGAAAGACACGTAGTCTTGTAATGCTACACCCCCTTTAAGGGGCACGCTACAAGAGTCCTATCTCGCACCCCAGGGCAACGTGTCTGATACGGCCGGTTGTAGCAACTACTCCGAAGATCAAGATACATTAATCTTGATCTAAGGAGACACGAACGAACGAACGAACGAACCCCCTTTAAAATAATTTTAATTTTCATCACCAATCAAACATCTCTCGTCATCTTTATCTCATCACTTAATCATCATCACTGAATTCAGAAAATGATCCAGGAAGAAGGAATGCGGAGACTCGCGACGATGACGACAAAAACGCCGCAGTCGGACGAAGACAAAGATGATGTGGGCGATGTACACGATGAAACAGATATTGATCAAGTCAGTAGTATCACCGAAATAAGGTAGACTAATATGGTACTTTTTTAATCGAAAGTATGAATGCTTATTCACACTGTAGAAGAAATGATAGAACTCATGATCAAGTCGATTCATCTGTATGTGGATCTGTCGGTGTATCGCGTTTTATTTACTTGACTCTCGAATCAAAGGGTTGAGGGTTCGAATCCCAGTCTGGCACTAATGTCTTCAGGCGCGGATCCAGGGGGGGGGGCCGAGCGGGCCTTGGCCCCCCCCCCCCCCCCCGCAAAAAAAAAAAAAAAAAAAAAAAAAAGAGAGAGAAAAAAGGAAAAGAAGCGAAAGGGAAAGAGGAGAGAAAGTGAAAGAAAGAAGAGGAAGAAGAACAGAAAAGGGGGAAGAAGGAGATCGGGGGCCGAAAGGGCTTTGCCTCTCAGGCTGTTGACCCCCCCCCCCCCCTCCATAAAACAAATAAGAGAGAAGGAAGGAAAGGGAAAGGAAAAGAGGAGATACTGGCGTACTGAAAGGGGGGGGGGGGGCTTAGTGGAAATCAAATTCAAACGTGGTTTATTTCTAATTCCACAACGGTGGATTACAAATAATGCTGAAAAGACATCATTTCCGAGATTTTTCCTCACCTTTTAGTAAATTATACGTTTGTATGTGTTTGTTGGAAAATGACAAATTCCTAAATTTGCAGTCAGGCAAGAAATATGATTCTTGATATTCCTACATGTCAGGGCACGAGGTACGGCGGGGATCGGGAGCCTCGAGCTCTCCCCCTCCCCCCCCCCCCCCGCACTTTTTTTGAAAAAGTATATTAAAGAGAAATAAAATAGAATGAGAGCAAGAAAGAAAGAATAGTTAACTGCCAGTGTTAACAAATAATGAGGCATCAAAATATGCTCATCTGACCGTGATTAAATGCCTAAAACCCCTAAGCTTCCGTGGACTCTGCCCCCTGGATCCCACCAAGGGCCCTACGGCGGGCCCTTAGATGCTCATCTGACGGTAATTTAATGCCTCAAACCCCTGATTTTGAGGGGGGGGGGCTCCGCCCCCTGGACCCAACGCCAAATAGTTGCCTGCCAGTGTCACGAAATAATAAGGTATACAAAGAAAAATATGCTCATATGACCTTAATTAAACGCCTAAAACCTCTAAGCTTCCGGGGCCGGCTTTGCCGCCGCCCCAGACAAGGATTGACAATCGAGAACGGTACTGCGAATCGTCTTCTTTCTCTCATAATCTTATGAAACGTGAAGCTTCCGCGCTTTGCGCGGGAGGGGGAACCTGAATTCAGAGGCGAAAACGGTAATACCAATCTTTTATGATTTAATAAAACGTAAAAGCTTCCGCGCTTCGCGTGGAATGGAGGGGGGAACTTAATTCCGACGAGGATTATTTTCGAGAGCGATACAACGAATCGTCTTCTTTCTCTAATGATTTATTGAAAATTAAAAGGTTCCGCGCTTCGCGCGGGAGGGGGGAACCTGAATTCAGACGAGGATTAAGAGTCGAGAACTGAACAGCAAATCGTCTTTTTTTCCTAATGATTTTAGGAAACTTAAAAGCTTCCGCGCTTCGCGCGGGAGGGGGGGGGATCCTGAATTCAGACGAGGATTAAGATTCGAGAACGGTACAACGAATCGCCTTCTTTCTTTTATAGTTTAATGAAACGTCAAAGCTTCCGCGCTTCGCCCAGGAGGGGGAGAGGGGGGGGGGAACTGAATCTAGACAAGGATTAAGAGTCGAGAACGGTACAACGAATCGTCTTCTTTCTCTAATGATTTAAGGAAACTTAAAAGGGGGGACCTGAATTCAGACGAGAATTAAGAGTCGAGAACTCTACAACGAATCGTCTTCTTTCTCTAATAATTTAATAAATCCTAAAATTTTCCGCGCTTCGCGCGAGAGGGGAAAAACTAAATTCAGACGATGATTATTTTCGAAAACGGTACAACGAATCGTCTTTTTTCTCTAATGATTTAAGGAAACTTAAAAGCTTCCGCGCTTCGCGCGGTAGGGGGGGGGAACCTTAATTCAGACGAGAATTTAGAGTCGAGAACTCTACAACGAATCGTCTTCTTTCTCTAATAATTTAATAAATCCTAAAATTTTCTGCGCTTCGCGCAAAAGGGGAAAAACTAAATTCAGACGAAATTTATTTTCGAGAACGGTACAACGAACCGTCTTCTTTTTCTAATAATTAAATGAAACGTCAAAGCTTCCGCGTTTCGCGGAGGAGGGAGGGGGAAATTCGCCCCTCCCTGCACCGACCCCCCCCCCCCCCGCATCACGTCACCGTTGGTCACCATTACGTACCAATATTTGGGTCGCATAATTTCAAATTTGGGCCCCCCCCTAAGAAATCCTGGATCCGCGCCTGAATGTCTTTTGGCAAGACATAAATTCACGTTTGTCACCCTCCACTTAGGATTAAATGGGTACCTGGCAATTGCTTTGGCAAAATATCAATTGCGGGGCCTTCATGGTAAAAACCTGTTTTGATACTAATGAGGCTTCCTTTGGTAAAATATTATTATTACCCCAATGATTGTCAGGTACCCATTTACATGGGTTGATATAATTCCAGCGTCTTTTGTTAAGTGTCATTCGGAATCACATTTTCTTCTTCAATATCTTATTTAGGTGCACAAAATCATAAAAAACATTTTCCGTGATGTCTTTATTATGATTTTATTCATGAACTCATTTTCAGTTCCTCTGAGTCGTCAATGGGAACCACAATAAAGCAAGACGAAGAATCGGGGGACCTTGGACAGGGCATCACGACGACCGAGCAGCATCGGGCCAGCGTGGAGGGTAATGGCCCCATCATGCCCATTGCCCATGCGAAGAATAGGACACCGTCAACTTATTCGGGACCTCATGAGGACGCGATGAAAGAAATGCTAGCATCAATTAAAAAAGCCGTTTCGGACAAAATCGTAAGTAAAATGGTCGATGATGTATTAATGATAAGTAGTTTAGGTGAGCTAACGGAAACCTGGCAGGAATGAATCCCTTAAAATGCAGGAGCGCACTTATGACAGTCATGCTAATAACAGGGGAGCGCCAGGAGTATTATGTTTGACAGTCAAGGTCGCTATACCACAAACTATTATTATTATTGTTATTAAATACAAAATTAAAATGTCTTTTTTAATTTTAATTCCACAGGACTCTTTCGGTGAAGTGGTAGGGATGATAGAGGAAGGAAGCAATGATATGCGAGAGAGACTTAGAACGCTCCAACAAGAGAACGAATCCAAAGACGCAAATATTCTAGCACTGGAGAAACGGATTGTAGAATTAGAAGTAAGGATATTATAATCTTAGACTAAAAATTCTCCTTTCAGGTTAGTCGACTAGCCGAGTTCCAAAAATTCTTCATCTCGTCTTCTCGACTTAAATAAGTCGGCTTTCCGAGCCAGTGCAACAATTTTTGAGCGTCCTTGAGCATTTGTGAAATGATTTCACTCTTGCTCCTCCAGCAATGATCACTAAAACGAGGGCGGCTATCTCTCATTCTGACTGAGATTGGTGTAATATCTTTATTTACAATTCTATATTTGTCAATTTGTCCCTCCAGCTGACTTTCAATGCTGCTCTCAAAAGCCTTGTATAGCATCCATCTAGTAGTTTTTTCCCCTTTTTTCCACGTTATTCATCAGCGTCCAGGTTTCTGGTCCATAGAACGGTACAGTTTCCATCAAAAAGAATTAGGCTTCCAGGTTGACAGTTTGTTCAAAAACTCCCGAAGCTTCTGCTTTTCGGTTGATCACGTTCCCCCCCCCCCCCCTTATTGATGAACCCAAGAGCCAAGGTGCTGGAAGTCTTGGACCTGCTTCAATGTTGTCCTGTGAGCAGTACAAACCTCGCCTTGAAGAAGACAGTACATCATGAATTCTGTCTTGGTGCTGTTTATTTGTAAACCGACTTGCTTTGCTGCAGACTCCTCTGGCTTGTTCTACAAGCCTCTGTACCTTTTTCAGATAGTCTGAAATGAGTGTAATACCGGGGTGTAATATCATTAGCAGAGTCGATGTCTGTGATCATTACAGCAGAATATCCGCTACTTTTCCTTTCCTCTAGTGTAATGCCCATCTTCAAACCCTTCAGTAGCCATTCTCAGAGCATACTCTGATGTTATAAAGAATAGGTATGGTGCTAAAGTATCTCCTTGGAGCACTCCTGCTTTAATGGTTAGGGAGTCCGTCTCTCCATCTGGTAAACATACTTGAGCTGTATTTTGTAGCATCCTTATACCATGTTTACAGCGAAACCTCAGGTAACTATTTGGTGTGGTATTTTGGAGGCTCTTTATAATTATGTCTAACATATTCAGTCAAGACTTCGTGTTTAAATCACTCGACTACGACACCTCAATTAACTGGAACAGGACGCCTCTGTGTGAAACGTTTGATAGACCCTCTGGTGTAGCATTTTCTTGAGTCCCCAGATAATGCTAGATTCCAGAGAAATGAATTTAAAAGTTATTTGGAATAATACTCCTGTAAGATAAATTTATTTTCCAGATCTAGTTGTAGTATTAATTTGAAATGTATGAACATGCCAATCATATTAAATAATCTGAACCTAATTTCTACAGGCAATAGCCTTATGATCGAGTACTGAAATTGCCCTTATTAACTTGACTTTTCGAAAGTCCTTTCAATTGTCTTACTGAGTGTTTAGTAAAATAGTGGATAAATTCAATGGTTAAAGTCTGATTTCAAGGCATTTATGCTTTATGTTAATGCCATAGGTGATACCAGAAGCAACCAAAGATATGGAAGATAGGATGAGGACACTCCAACGGGAGAACGAATCGAAGGAAGATAGGATGAGGACACTGCAACGGGAGAACGAATCAAAGGAAGCAAATATCCAAACATTGGAGAAACAAATCAAAGAATTAGAGGATTTAGTGATGATAAGATGATAATGACTATAGATCTACAAGCTGCAGTGGCGTAGGGGGCACCGGCATCACGATGGAGAGGGGAACCGGTCCTACTCCGTTGATAGAAGATGGGTACCTTGCAGGAAATAATTCCTTAAAATGATATAGTGCCATTATGACATCCATGGTAAAAGCCGTGTGTCGAATCAGACATCTTTGAGCGCTATACAAGAAATTAATATCACTATTATTGTTATTATTATTATTTTCATTATTGTCATAATTATCATTATCATTATTATTATTATTATTATTATTATTATTATTATGTAGGTTAAGAAGGCCTTTGGGTAGTGATAATGTGTAGGATAGGGTCCCGTCATCTTCTCCTCATGTTTCCCTGAAAATATTTTTCACTTTTCTAGATATTAAATGGTGGGGAAGGGGCTCCCGAGTGACCGAGTGGTTTTTATCAAGAAAACAAAACTAGACCCACTGTATTACCTGTAATCTTTGGTTCTGGTTCGGAAAAAGCTGTAGTTCTAAATGTTATTTCCATTATCAATCCTCGTTTATTTTTAGGTTGCTGGAAAAAGCAAATTGTATACTAAAATCCTTTGCTGACCACCGCACATACTTATCATACTTTGAAAAGCACACTTGTGAGACTGAGGGAAAATACTACATTATAGTGTAAATTCAATTTTATTTTGTTAAAATTTCCCTTTCATCAACCAGAACTCAAGATTAATTTTGGCGAAAACAGCATTTTATTTATCGTGCCTTTTATATTTTTGAGAGAAGAATGGCTGTATGTCAGAGTTTATATTGCCGTCCATTTAATTTTTTATGATATTCAAGTCAGCCGTATAATAATGTGAAAATACTTGGCGCGTGACTTTTTCTTTTAATTATCAAGCAATGTAATAATTATATTCTAACGTTCTAATTTAACAATTTAAGATAGTGCTAACTTAAACAACAATATGTGCATGGCAGAAGTGTGGTTGTGTGGTGTGTGCGCGTGTGGATGTGTGAGGATATGTGTGACTAGTGCTTTTTTATATTACAATTTTGTGTCGTACAGTCGTCAGATCAGTTGAAAGCAATAAAGGGCAATAGTTCTATCATACAATTCCTATTATCGTCCTATAAAGTCAACATCATCATCATCATCATCATGACCATTATCATCATCATCATCATCATCACCATCATCATCATCATCATCACCCTCATCATCATCATCACCATCATTATCGTCGTCGTCATCATCATCATCATCATCATCATCATCCCGTCAATGGGCGGGGGGGGAGGCGGTCTCCTCGTTACCGCTTTCCATCTCGTCTTGTCTGTAGCCAGTTCCAAATTCAATTAATTTAATTTCTCTACCGTTTTCCTTAATACGATCTATTCATCTGTTGATACAGTCTATCCATCTCCTATAAAGTAATGTGTTAATTATCATTGTTTACAAACTTTCCATCGCCTTTGGCTTATTTTGTGCATGGTCATAATTGTTTTTAAATCAACAAAACCATCTGACTTATTATGAGGAAAGTAGATTACAGAATATGATTTAGATTCAACATTCATACTTTATTTGCAATGGTTTTAATATCATTGATGGATTCATTTTATCAATGTCAGAATGCTTTTGATGTTTACACAATATTGCATGAAAATGGTCTTATTCTAATTCTGTTATTGATTCGTTTACGCCAAACCAATATCATTTAAAAACAGAAAGGCCACTTATATAATTAAACTCGGGATTTCCAAACATATTGGAATAAAGATCAAAGAGTTTTATTCGTAATATGTTCACATTTCCTCATTGATTCAGTACTGTCTCACTGTTTAGAGAACCCGTTATGCAATAAAAACTATTTAAAGTACTATCGATGTTTTACATTCAATAATCTGTTCTGCACTATTTTCACAATTATTTTTTACATTTGATAAATGAAAAATTACAATATGACAAAAATGTTAACAAAGATATTTTTTTGCTTGTTCCTCACAATATTGAAAATTTGATAAAAATTGACAACTTGTATATCATCATGAGGCAAATTGTCGATGACCATATATAATGTTATCTTACTTTATCATTGATGAAATGTGCCTATTTTAAATAATATAACTTTAGATTGAGAGTAATGACCAAGCAAATATGTATGATTCATTCACTCGATGCATGGTTTCATAGCATAATTGTTATTAACAATTCAGTGAATTAAAAGAACTATAATGAAATGTATTGCGTCTGCTTAAAGATAAACTCCAGTACTGGTAATGCGATTGCATTGTGAAAGAAAAGGTGTGGAATGGATCAGAAACAGTTGATCATGTAGCATGTAAGTATTGGTGTGCACTGCAAGGTTCTGGAGTCATCAAAATCATAATAAATTTGGCCGAGTCTTGGTAAAGTAACAAGCATTGTACACAGAAAGCTATATATGGGACAACACACATGGTGTCGGGGTTGGAACTACCTTGATTTCCTTGTCTTTCTATGCTGATTACTCAGCCAGTATACATTTTCTTCCAAAATTGTTTGGCACATGTCTTTTATTTGTAATCTTGAACAATCAGTGTAAGTTTCGTTTGCTTCTGTGAGAATTAATTTTCTTTTTTTTTACCAGAACTGGAGTTTATCTTTAATAGTTATAAGTTGTCATAATTATTTTTTTGTTTTTGAAAAAATAAATTATAAATCAAATCTGCATCATGATGATTGAAACAAATTTAATGTCACGGATGTTGATGGCGTAGATGAGGATGAATAAGTTCAAGAGGAAAATGAGGAAGAGGACGATTGTGATATTGATGATGAGGATGTGAATGAGGACGTGTCAAGAAGAATAAGAAAAAGACAAAGATGATGATGATGATGATGATGATGATAAAGAAATGGGACAACGGGGATGTTCATGATGAGAAGGAGGAAGAGTGCGTAGGTGAGAAAGATGATGGTGGTGATAGTGATGACGACGATGAAGATAACGATGACAAAGATAATGATTTTAATGATGGCTATGGAATCTTAAGTTGCATCGATATCTACTACTTTTAGCCCCCCGCCGGTGTAGTGGCTATAATTTGTTATGTCTCTCAAAATTCCAAGTTTACTTGGCAGCAGAGCGATCTACAATGTAAAAAATAATTTGTTCATTGGTAATTTTTACGTATTTTTTCCATGTAGAATTTACTTGAAAACATTAGTTTTGCCACTTACGCACTAAATTTAAGTCTTGCTAACTCAAACTTTCAATTTAGTAGAACATACGTGGAATATTTAAGTAAAATCAAATACATAAAAACTTTAAGTAATTTCAGCTTGTATTAATTTAGTAATTTTAACTCAAAATCAGAAATTATACGTATTACTCAAACAATTTATGTTGATTATTCTTATCTTTTTAAAGTAAGGACCGATGCAGTGCGTAATAGAAATATTTACATAATTTATGAATATTTATTAAGACCAAATTAAACTCTTTTTTAAATAAAACAATTCTTTTTTGTGGTTGAATGAAAATTTAAGGACTTTAAAACATTTAATAATTCATTTAACATGGCTAAGCAAAGACAAGACAATTTTTAATTGTTACCCAGTTCAAAACAAATCAAAACTTGATATTTCAGGAAATTGTCAACCAATTTTCCTTTTAAGATGCTACGATCAAGTATATATAAAATTTGGAGCCTTTCAATATGTGTCGAATTGAAGCGTATGTAAATCTTAAATAGAAGTAGTGTTAGTTATTAGTGATTAATCTTAAATAGAAGTAGTGAATGATTAGTGGATGTTACTTGTTAGATTAGATGGGTAGCAAATCGTGCAATATGTAATCCTATCATAACTTTTTTTTAATTATCTAAAATGATTACAATACTTAAATTATTTACGTTAATGTAACTCGATTTAACTGAGTAAAAATTTATTCAGCAAAATAAGTAAATTCTACTTAAGATGCCGTAGGTAATATTTACTTAATAAAAATAAGGCAATTCTTTTCCTCAATTTTATTGAGTTATTTCGACTATTATTTTTTTACAGTGTATATACAGAGTTTGGCCAACTTGGTTTCACTGGGTCACACCATGGTGTATATTCTTTTGTGTTGTGCTTGCCCAACAAAGCAGTAGCGCCATAGTGTTTCCAAGTCGAACCGGGTCGGCCAAACTCTGTGTATAAATGGCTCTGCTTGGCATCATGATCATAATTTGTATACGCCCTCTAGATTGGTTTGGACCATATAATATCAAAGATATACAATTGCATCTCTCCCTTTCTGAGGCAGAACAGGAGGGCTGGTTCAGAAAATGGGTGGGGCGGTAAGCCCACTGTCAAGATATACGGTAAACTATGGAGGACAAACAGTGTAGGACATACTAACTGGGTTGCACCCCGCCACCCCCACCCCTTGCACCTGAAATTGCCACCCTTGGTGAAAATAAAGACAGGTCTAGTTCATGTTCGTGATGAGGGAGGCGGGCGACGGCAAGCTCACTGGCCAGATGTAAAGTAGA
Organism: Strongylocentrotus droebachiensis; assembly: GCA_035222895.1. Taxonomy (NCBI): domain Eukaryota; kingdom Metazoa; phylum Echinodermata; class Echinoidea; order Camarodonta; family Strongylocentrotidae; genus Strongylocentrotus; species Strongylocentrotus droebachiensis. Next base: position 69,075 of record JAVYIG010006965.1, on the reverse strand, counting down.
CTTTATTATAGAGAATACACAGTGAAGGACATTATTATTGGCGTGCATTTGTCCCCCCCCCCCCCCCCTCCCCATGCACCCATGATCGACGACCTATATGTGAAAACACGTACACACAATGACTACTACCCTCCCATGCCATAAGTATTGCAACATAGCTAAAATGCATGCATTTTTATTTTATTTTACAAGCCTTTATATTGTTATATTTCATTCATAACCATAGTGTTGTCGACCATTTTTGTATATTTTGAGAGGGAAAACTAGTCCCTTTTCATTCCTGAGAGAAGTAGATGACCAGACCTGGTCATTTCTGAAACAAATTGGAAGACAAATGAACAAAGGCAAAACAAATGAAATTTTGGGAGATGGGGATTATCAGTGAACGAAATCATGAAACTGTTTCATATTTCTCCCAAAACTGTTTACAGGTCTCGTTTATACTTGTCGCAAAGAAATAATGGCCATAAGGTGCCAAGACAAGGGCAGAGGAAAACGGCAACACCCAGAGAAGACAAATTTATTTGTGCCGTTGCCAAGGAGGATTTAGATCTGTATTGCAAAGACGTTTTAATGCAACTTTATTCCACCGATATATTAAATTATAGTCAGTTTCTAGAGGTGAATATATTGTACTAGTTTATTGAAAGTAAATTTTCACACATTTATTATATTTTGTTGGATAATCACAACCTCTGATTTTGGCGCGCATCCTCCTTAGCAACGGCACAAAGAAATCTTTCTTCTCTGGGTGTTGCCCTTTTCCTCTGCCCTTGTATTGGTACCTTACGGCCATTATTTCTTTGCGAAAAATACAAACGAAACCTGTAAACAGTTTTGGGAGAAATATGAAACAGTTTCATGATTTCGCTCACTGATAATCCCCATCTCCCAAAATTTCATTTGTTTTGCCTTTGTTCATTTGTCTTCCAATTTGTTTCAGAAATGACCAGGTCTGGTCATCTACTTCTCTCAGGAATGAAAAGGGACTAGTTTTCCCTCTCAAAATATACAAAAATGGTCGACAACACTATGGTTATGAATGAAATATAACAATATAAAGGCTTGTAAAATAAAATAAAAATGCATGCATTTTAGCTATGTTGCAATACTTATGGCATGGGAGGGGTACATGTATTGGTGAACTATCAATGACATTGAAATTGGATGCACTGATCTTGTCCAGTTTTTACTTCCTCGTCAAAGAAGATGTGATCATGATGTTATATTACTTTCATTTTGAAGCTGTTACCAATGTTCAATCTAGCATAAAAATAAAGCACAGAGGCATGAAATGTTAAATATGATAGAGAATGAGGCAATGCTATTGTTATGCACAATTTTCACTATGCGAAACTGAAACTAATTTCTTTTGTAATGGATTCCAGGGGATTTCATAGTTGTGTTTGTTTTTAAAGTAGCACACTTCCGCTGAAAGGTTTCCTGTAAATGGCGTATGAAGTGAAAATAACCTCATTCATGAAATATGACCTTCAAGTTTGAAAACATATTTCGCAAGCAGGTTAAACCCGCAATGTACTATTAGGAGCAATGGTAGTCTTTGGCTAGTCGATAAATCGTCATAATATTAGGCCTACTGTAGTAGCAGGCAGCGTTGTATTACAAACTCATATCGCAATGGAAGGCTATTTTATGAGATAAGCGTCTAGCGTGCGTATTTTACTGTTCTAGTTTCAACATTCATTTTTGTAAATGTACTTGTATCACTCGTATACGTTGGTGGCTCTTCTTCTGTATGTTGCTCGTTCATCGTGAGTTCGTCGTATATGGATTTTGCGGTAACTAACAAACCAAACACGTCTGTAGCAGACTGACCTGACGATATACGAGTCGTGTTTGGATATGAGTGGAGAAAGAGTGCAATATTAATACAAGAAGAAGAATCATCTTTGGGGCCTACATCTCCATGTGCAGGGGACTAGATTTGAATGCTGTCTACATTAATACAGTGTGCTTGGTTTAATGGTTAGGCCTATCCAACTGCTGGGGTCATTTACAGTCAATCAGGAACATTTAATTGTTGGTTGTGGAATCGATTCGTTTACTGAAAACATTCACTTCCCAGGGAGGAAACGAACAAGTTACTCAAGCCACAAACGTCTAACAGAACTTGTTGGAGTTCATAAGCCTACAGGGCATATCTTCCATCTTTTTATCCGCATAGTTGTTTTTCGTGATAGGAAAGTTCGTCATCATGGCAGAGGAACTAGCGGTGAGTCAATCTCGGTGCGTGTTGTCGCCGATTGCCGCTGCAAGGATGAAGAAGAAGATGAAGCGAAAACAAAGCGATGATGGACAGACAACAATGGTGGACTCCTTTCTGCAGAGATTCACCACGAGGCGAAAGAAGTGGGATTTAAATCACCACTTGAAGAAGCATGACGCTTCAGTCGTCATTGAAGAAGACAAGGAAGAAGAGGAGGAGGAGGAGGACGAACCGATAACGGTCGTCGTTCCTGACGGCGATTTCCTCCTCTACTGGTTGGCGGTGGTCAGCGTCGCTGTGGTGTATAACCTCTGGGTGGTGATCGCTCGCGAGGCCTGGCCAGAGCTCCAAGAGAAAAGCCATGTGGGCTGGTTCGTTATTGACTACTTCTGTGACTTCATCTACATTCTGGACATTGTGGTCCAGGCCCGCACGGCCTACTTGGAGGAGGGTCTGCTTGTCCTAGACGGCAAGAAACTCTTAGGACATTACGTCAGATCATGGCAGTGCAGAGTCGATCTCCTCTCCCTCCTCCCCACCGATCTCTTCTACCTCCTTAATACCAGCCGCCTGCACCCGATCGTGAGATGTCCAAGGTTCCTTCGGGTCTATAGGTTCTACTCCTGGTACATTAAAGTTGAGACTAGGACCCATCTCCCAAATCTCTTCCGAGTTCTCTACTTAACCCATATTTTGCTCCTGGGTCTCCATTGGACCGCGGCGGCTTACTATGTCCTATGCGATGCTATTCGTCATAGATTCGCTCCAGATTTGTATTTGGACCATGCCGAGACCAACACCACTTTAGCTCTCAAATATCTTGTCTCCTTTTACTGGTCGACGTTGACATTGACCACGATTGGTGATCTTCCTACTCCACACACCGAGATCGAGTGAGTACAAATCCAGGTTTATAGACCCATCAGGGGCCCGTTTTACAAAGCCTTTTTTTCAATGACAAATGACAAAAATCAGTGACAAATCTGCTGATAACCAATCAGAAGCAAGGATTTCAGTAGCTTATAACAAAGAAAGTGTCATTTGTCACTGATGACAAGTTTTGTGAAACGCCCCCTGGACTTTCACTATTGTGTATTCCTAATACATACTAAACAGGGGGAGGGGGAAGATTCCTCTCAGAAATTGGAGGCGTAGGCGTAGGGGAGGTATAGGCGTAATGTACTATGGCAACCCCTCGTTCTGTTTAATAGCCCGTTACGTGCTGTATTATTATGCTGCACGTCAACTATTCCTGCGTTGGACATGCCGATCCTTCGACATTAATAATTTAAAAGACCTTCCATGGAGCCCCTGTTACACAAGCATGAATCTCGAGCAAGTAACCTTTTCAACCATTCCTTTGCCATGTCATTCTGGAAATCATTTTATCCTATAAATATGAATATTTTAAAATACCTGAATTTCAAAGTTTGAGATTAACAAAATTCTATTATTTTTTCTGGCGATAGCAGGCTGCCATTTCTCGAATAGAAAAACAATGAATATAATTTGACCACATTTGTCGCTAGAGTTAAGGTTTCTGTGTTTCTGGTTTGAACGTTTGTTTGCGTCTGTATGAAATGGCTGACAACCAGGGCCGGCGATTTCTTTTCATGACCGGGGGGGGGGGACGAAATGCGAGGAACGAGGGAAGAGTGATGTAATGAGCATAATCGTTTTTTTGGGGGAGAAAAAAATCCAAATCATCACCGCTCTTACATGTAACATACAGGCCCCGCGGAACGTTTTTCAAGGTGGGAGTGGGGGGGGGGGGGGGGCTAAAGTGTTTGCGATCAGATAGAGCAAAGCAAATGGGGCGTAAATTGGCGTGGGGTCCAGGGGCGGAGCCCCATGAAGCTCAGAGTTTTTAGGCATTTAATAAGGGTCAGATGAGCATATTTTGATACCTTATTTGTGACACTTGCATGCAGGTCACTAATCGGAGTGGGGTCCAGGGGGCGAAGCCCCCAGAAGCTCAGCGGTTTTAGGCATTAAATTACGATCAGATGAGCATCCAGGGGCCGCCTTAGGGCCCTTGGTGGGGTCTAAGGGCGGAGCCCCCGGAAGCTCAGGGTTTTAGGCTTTTGAATATGATCAGATGAGCATCCAGTGGCCCGCCGAGGGCCCTGGTGGGGTCCAGGGGGCGGAGCCCCCGGAAGCTCAGGTGTTTTAGGCATTTAATTGTGGTCAGCTGAGCAACCAGGGGCCCGCCTTAGGGCCCTTGGTGGGGTATAGGGGCAGCAACATTTGTAAATTAATCACTGGTATCGAATTAGAAATAAGCCACGTTTGAGTTTTATCGGGAGGGGGGGGGGGGGGGGGGGAACTGCCCCAAGCCTGAGTGAGTGAGCATAATTAATGAGAGGGGTGAAGGTGACGAAAGTGACTACCCCTCATAGGTTTTGAAGTTTTGTTGTATTACAGAATTATATTCCTTAGCAAAACTATAGTATGAAAACAAACAATGTACTGTTTTCACACTTCACTTTTCTACAATATTTACTTGTACATTTTGAAGGATATTATGCGAGGGAGCAAAGCTCCCGAGCCAGAAGATTTTCGCATTTTTATTTGTCTAAACGCTGCACTCTTGGGCCCTCCAAAGCCTAATAGTTTGTTACAGTCTTTAGTCAGTATTTGCTGTACATTATTTGTTTGCACTTTTTCAAATTTTCCGGGGGGGACGATCCCCCCCTACAAAAATCGAGGGGGGGACGTGTCCCCCCCGTCCCCCCCGGGATCGCCGCCCCTGCTGACAACACATCTTTTGTAAAGGCTTTTCTCGTAATATTCGATATGCTGAATCACATTGATTGTCTCTACATTTCTTTTCATCCAGATATGTCGTTCAAATCATTGGATATCTGGTGGGCATTTTCATCTTTGCCACAGTTGTTGGTAAGATTTCAACTTATAGTTTTTTGTTTATTCGGATGTCTAGGGATTAATGGTTATATATTACTGTACAAAAGCAACAGCCTTCCCTTTCAAAATCTAGCTATCAAGAAGCCATCTCGAATCCAAATTCTTTCGGAATTTCGATAGCATACATGAGACGCAAAGTTCAAAATATAGATCGACGATGAAAGCGTAATTAATTGTTCACAAAATAACTGATTAAATTATTCGTGATCAAATTAGGCATAGCTTGCTGATTGAATGAATATGATACTCATTTTTCGATAATCATTTCTGGAGGGGGCGGTGAGTTTAAAATTAGACTTATATTGGAGATAATAGTTGGAATGTCTGGTAATATCACTTTTGACGAAGATGGCTTGTTGCTCTCGTGCTATACCAGAATATAGGCCTACTGTCTAGCGTAAAATAGAATAGGCCTATACAGTATCTCTGAACAAAGTTTAAATGCAAAAACTTAACAAATCGTTTTTAATAAGTTCCTCATGTGTTTCAGGCAGATTTCCTTTCTAATATACATGAAGAAAAGCAATTTTTTTGTTTGTTCCTTACCCCCCTTTCAATTGATTTTCGATCGATAGGGCAAGTCGGAAATATCATCGGGAACCGTAACGCGACGCGGATGGACTTTGAACGCCAAGTAGTAAGCATAAATTTCATTGTTTAATCTAATTGTTTGTTTCCAATATGTATTTCTACATTTGTTGTAAATGTTTATAATTGATTTGTAATGTTTTGTTGGAAACATAAATAAATTGAAAAATTGAAAAATTATGTACGTATCACTTCCGTGATCTGAACGCCAAGCAGCAATCATTATATTCAATTTTATATTCATTTGTTTATTTAGTAGATTCTTTGTTCGTTTTACTATCCACGATGATTCTCATTATCTTTTAGCCTTTGCTGCCCTTGAATTATTTTCTATGATGTATATTCCATGTCTTCAAGTTGTTCTGTATTTTTGCCAACAAATATTTGTATTAGGTGTGGCAATGCATTCTTTCAATATATACCCCTCTTTATTTATTGGTGGAACCCCCCCCCCCCTCCCCCCCCCCCGCCCCCTCCCACCAAAGAAAAACAAATGAGAATTCAAACAGTCGCCTGTAAAGAGACATCTCTCTGGAAAAACATCAGTGCATGTTTACGATGGTGACTATAGGCAGATCTTGAATCGAAAATAATTGTTGCGTAGCCTACCTATCATAATTCTAATTTTACCTTATTAGGATAATGCTAAGCGGTACATGAGGAGAAACAACGTTCCGAGAGATGTCCAATTACGGATACTTAGGTGGTATGATTACACATGGGCACGGTAAGTCTATTCAGGAAGGAAAGTAAGGGAAAATTCAATCCGGGGTAATAACAGGATTGCAGGTCCCTCAGGAAGAACAGTTTAAATACTGATGAGGCTACCCTGGGTAAAGAAGGCATATTATTATTAATATTATTATTATTACTAGTAGTAGTAGTTGTAGTAATAGTAGTAGTAGAAGTAGTAGTAGTAGTAGTAGTAGTAGTAGTAGTAGAAGTAGTAGTAGTAGCAGTAGTATAATTATTATTATTATTATTATAATTATCATTATCTTTATTATTATTATTATTATTATTATTATTATTATCATCATTATTATTATTATCATCATCATCATCATTAACGCCAAAATAACAGTATAGAGGTTCCGTAGTCATCTGGTTTAATCACTGAACTGGAAATGTGAATGTCATGGGTTCAATTAATGCACTGCACATACATGTATGTCCTTATGAGCAAGGCATTTATCTACCTATACTTCTCCCCACCCATGTGTATAAATGGTTGCTCGGGAGGATGCAAAGGTTTTACTTGTTCGCATAATTATGTGTGCGCCTGTACAAGGCGACTGACTGAAAAGCTCCCCAGTAGAGTGTAGATCGTTTATTCTATGTGCGTTATATAATTAAGCGGGTTTGTGAGCGCTTAAACACAGTACTATTAAGCACCACACATATTTAATTTAATTCATGACTATCATTATAGATATAATACTATAAGCCCGAATGATTTTCAAGTTGTGATATATAACTACTTGGTAAAGCAGTTGCCTGCATGGATGCCGTACATTAAGCATCCTTATTCAATCAGGATTATTCATGCGCCACTAATGAACAATGAAAGTAAAACATTAACAAAAAATAAAAAAAATAAGAGAGGAGGAATCTACCCCCTCCCCCCCCCCCCCCCAATTTCTCGCCTTCGCAAGTCACATGTTATTATTCCAATTTTTGTCTGTAGTGGGGCTACGCGTGGACAGTGTGACATCAATTCATTGGGATTGCTTCCGGACACACACCGTACGGAACTCGCTCTTCATGTCAATCTTAAAACATTAAAGAAGGTACGTCAGTCAAAATACATCCAAACCTGTCTACAGAGGTCAGTAAACAAAAACAAGCCCATTACCCCCTTCTTTTCTCTCATTTGATTTCCGGTTCCGGGTCTCAAAGCATCAAATTACATTTCCTATGTTTAAACCGGTTGAATACAGTAGCGTCAATTTTTACTTTCTTTCTATACGTGCAGGCTTCCTTGTTTGCTTTTATGTTCAGTGAAACCTGCTTAAGTGACCAACTGCATATACTCCCTATCAGTAGTTAATGACCATAATTTATTGCCTGCTCACTCTTCTCCTTCTTTTTCATTGAAACCTGCATGTTTTCTAAATTAACCATTACTTAAAGCGGGACTGCACTACTTGTAGCTACTTGCACCCTCTATATAGCAAACAATGCCTAAGCGGTACCCGTTGGTCCCCCATGGTCTCCTTTTTATTATGTTAATTGAGAGCTGATTGGATGAGATAACCACCTGTCAGTAACCGCGCAGGGAGGTCTAATCCCTCCTGGCCAAACTAGTGCAGAGAGGCTTTAAAGATTATGTTCATCATTTTCTTGAGCGGTCCTTAATATGTACAGGTTTTTTTCTTACTCATAGAAAATGATGCTTAACCATTAACCATTTGTTTTTATCATGTACTTTATTAGGTTTCGATTTTGAAGGTCTGTCCTCCCGAGTTCCTTCACGATCTGGTCCTGAAGATGCATCTTTGTATCTTCACCCCTGACGATCTGGTTTGTAAGAAGAATGCTGTTGCCAAGGAGATGTTCATAGTATCCCATGGATCTTTCAAGGTTACCGAGTGAGTATTCGATGGCATTATATCTATTGCTAAATTGGCAACAATTACTATTGCCAATTTAACGATAGATGTCGATCGGGAAATTAATTTGGGAAATGGATTATAAGAAAATTAGGAGATACAATAATCGGCGCACGAAAGAGACGTTCAGTTGCTAATAACTCTGCTCGAAAATGTTACGATAACAAAAAAGGAATCCATACTGATCAGGAAGAGTCTCATTCTCTTCGAAAAATAATTTATGACCCATGGTACATTATATAATTACCTGAAAGGCTCCAAAGGTTCACTTCCGTGTCAATAATGTTGTTGCTAAAATGCTACATTCATTTACATTCAACTATCGTATGCACTAGAATGATTATGACAGGATGTACCATACCATTTTATTTGCATGAGAGGGGGGCGGGGGTCATTCCTGGACGGGGATCGAAGGGGAGGGCGGAATGCAACTGGCTTGCCAAAATAAGCTCCGTGGAATAATTATAAACCCACTACACCTATTTTCCTCATTTGTATCTCGTCTTTCTTGGAGAGGGGCTGGGTTACACTAATCCATCCTCCTTCTTTACAAACTTTCTCACTATGGAATTCGGGGAAAAAAAGACGTGGTTCAAGAATTATCTTAAAGGGCGCTCTCAGTTTGTTTCACTGAATGGTCATTTCTCTGAAAGTAAACATGCCCTTTGCGGAGTTCCACAGAGCAGTATTCTTGGCCCAATTCTGTTCATTATTTATATAAACGACATTGAGAAGTCATCTTGTCTGCTTCAATTTATACTTTTTGCTGACGACTCGAATATTTTTATCACATCGCGATCCAGAGCAGTTAACGCAAATATTGAATAGTGACTAGGCTATTGCATTCCCCAATCGAATATAATTTGTAGTGTAACTTTATGCATCTTTGATGTTTGTGTTATTTTAATTGTTTCTTTTTATGTATGTATTTATCATCGATTTGCGTTTTAAAATGATTTTTTGTATTACTGAATCAGATATTGTTATTTTTGTGTTTTTTTTCCTCATAAAATAATAATTCATAATAACTACTTTCACAAAGGGGCCTAGACCCTACAAGCTCTGCTTGTTAGTCGGCTCTCCTTTCCCTTTCAATTTCATGTTGTTTAGATGTTTTGTATTGTGCAAATTGATCTATATGTATATTAATATGTGAATATGTAAAAATGTACCATCATTTAAATATGAAAAATTTAAAGAGGACAAATAAATGAATTGAATTGAATTGAATTATGGACATGCCAATGTTTTTATCTAGCATTCACCGTTATAATCTACCATTTTTTTGTATTATCGAATGCAGTGACGAGGGTCAGGTGGTCAGTACTCTGAAGTCAGGTGACTACTTTGGAGAAATCGGCATTCTCAACGTTGAAGGCAGTAGTAATAGGTAAAATTTAAAATTAGGACTTTTAATACCAGTATTTTTAAATTGGGGCGTTGGCATTGCTTTGTAAACTGTATTATGTTAAAAAATACATTCTAAGCAAGGATTAGTTTAAGATACTATTAAATACAGCTCCCCAATTTGACCATTTTCGGGTAATCAACGAAAAGCAATACTTTCAATACTATTTATCTTGGCTTTTAATCTCATGAGCCATTAGTTGTTTAAAGCAGTTATTGTTTAAATATATACCGTTTCTGTTGATATTCAACTGTGAGGGACGATTTCTTTTCATGCTTGTAATGCTATCTTCACCTTAACAACATTATAAACAAAAATCTATATCTGATTTGCATTATTTTTCATATCAATTAGATTTATATTTATATCCCTTGATGTTTAGTAGGAAATAAATTAAATTATATACCTCACTTAAGAGATCCAGCCATCTGATTGGTCGAAATTGAAGTCGTGATTTAGCCATTCCCGTAAAGAAACGAAAAATGCCAATACCGGTTAATAGTCCAGGAGTGAGATCCCTCAAAAGTCCGGTTACCATGAAAATAGTAAAATTTTGCTGCGATACCCATTGGTTTACGTGTTAAAATTTTCTTCGCGCGAGCGCGGACACCATTCAGTGCTTTTCATTTGCGATTCCCAAATGATCGAAACCTTCAGTCATTTTTCCAGCAAAGATAAACAGACAGTTTCTCAGATTTTCCGTGATGTTGTAACCAATCTTTACCCAATAAAAGGATAAGGTAAGAATTCTTGGTAGATTTTTGTTTCAATTCGGCATATAAAAGACATATCGACTGCTTTAATATTCGAGGTCTGGCTGATGTATAGGCTCTCGAGAACGTGCACACCCAGGCGGGCCTCTGGGTCATGGCAAGATGTGCGCGCGTTCTCTTGAGCCTATAAAACAGCCAGGCCTCTCGAAGCAGTCGATATCTCTATACTATTTCATATTTACTTTCTGTGTGATTATATAGGAATACACAATTTTCTGTTATCCCTGCTCTTGTGACATTATAACACACTGTCTTTTCCCTCTTTCCGTTGACAGGAGAACGGCTAATGTATATTCTGTTGGGTTCTCTGAGCTTTTCTCCCTCTCTAAAGATGACGTCCTGGGTGTCCTTAAAGACTACCCTTCAGTAAAGGTGAGTAGGCCCTCTTAAAGGGATTGGCTAACTTTGTCTCAGATTCTCAAACAATATCCTGGATTTAGCTTATGCTGCAATGATAATTATAAACCTTAGGTCAATCAGGAACCACATGACTTTTACAAACCGATCGCCTGTCTGATTATCAAGATAGTTATCGAAATTTCAAAATTCGTTTCCTAACGGTTTTTATCACACTAAGGTCTATTGGGGAAAATTAGTATGGTAAAACTGGTTACTAACAGATTTTTAATTGTTTGAGGCACTTCATGATAATTTTGAAGAGCAATTTTTTAGGGCTTCAATATTACACCATATCACAGACACTGATAACATGTAGAGCCATACATCTCAAATTTAATATTGTTAAACGATGCCTTTAATGGTAACAAGCTATTTATACGTGTTATTGTCGATATGCGGATACAGGAGCTCCTCGTTTCCCGTTCGTTAAAAAGAAGAGGAAAGAGCTTTAAAATTGTTAAATTGGGGGCGGGAAAGTCCCAAATAAATTAATGATCCTTTTGATTTTCAGAAAGATGTCTCCGGTGTGATAATACTAAGTTAATATCAGAAATAGACAAAGTAAAATGTAATTACAAACAGATTATAACGCACAAAGGGGTGCAATTGTGCACCACATCAAACTCCCCTACTTTCAGTCAAGTATTTAATTGTATTATGCAGTTTGGTAGGTTTAGTTTACTAACTGTTTAATTTTCAGATATCAATGATAGTTTAAAGATATGGAAAAGATTCTTGTATTTTATATTTAGCAAAGCAATCTCACATACAAAATCACTATCAAGTGTCGTCTGATCCGCCGATTGCCGTCTGCCATACGCGAACTAGCCTACGTTTGTGCTGGCGAAAATGAGACAACCGGGGCAATATGGTTTTTCATAATACTTATTTTGATTTCATTCAATATCAAAACGATACAAATAATTCTTCAAAATACATTATTTTGTTTTGTGTACACACGCACTCTTGCGCACTCACACATACACGCCCACACACAGAGACATTCACAGAATCAACAAACAAAATGGTATTATATATGGATTAACCAAATATAATTTTTTATGGCGCTCGGAATAATTTGTTTCTGATTTTAGAGCATGATGGAGGAGAAAGCAAGGCGAAAACTTGAGAGACTGCAATCGAAAGAGCCCGATTGTGACGTCACTGGAACGGACGACGAGAAAAACCGCGACCGAGTCGATAGTCATTCTGAAATCAGGTATGAATGTCGAATCATCTTATGTGAGATACATTTCGGATAATTTTTATTCATTTTCTAGACAGCATTTCGTGAATTCAATGGGAAAGCATTCATGTACTGTTTTGTCAGCTTCCAAATCTTCTAGAAGTCAGAAAAGGGAGGGGGAGAGACAAAGATGAAGAGGGAGGGGCGGCAACTATTGCCCCCATAATATAATACCACATCTCTCACTCCCTCTTTCTGTCTCATTGTCTCTATGTCTGTCTTTATCTCTCTCTCTCCCCGTCTCTCTCCTCATCTATCTTTCTCTCTCATCCTTTCTCTCCCATTTATATCTATATGTCCCTCTCTTTACTGTATCTCGCTCTTGTCAGACATACCTTCCATCCTTCTAACGATCCCTAGATATTCTTTTCTTATCGAATACAATTTTTTGATGTTCTTAATTTTGTTTTAATCATCGATATTTTGATTTACTAGGCTGGAGTGTCGATAAAGAGAGGAGGGGGTCACCTTAAGAAGAAAAAAATGAAAAAGCAGATATGGATGGAACTTATTTCGTCTTGAACGTAAATATTCTTGGTGTCCTCAGAGGCGATGTCTCTAATCCCAGTTACCGGATTCAGGCTTGCCCGCACCCAATATAAGCACATTCTCTCGATTGGATCGCTAATTCCCCCTATATCTTACTTACGAAATATATTTTGTCTCAAATCTCGAAAATACATCACTTCATAGTTAGCCTATATTTCATTCCTTGACGAAAAAAAAAAGAACTAAGGGGAATAAATCCTTCCTTAACTTGACTTGACTTATGCCGTCCACCCAGGCAAGGGGCCTCGTGATGGCTTCTGTATTTCTGTCTGCAGCCATTCTTGATGCATCGTTTAAGGCTTGTTATGGATCTTGCTTTGCAGTCCTCTGAGATGCGGTCAAGCCCCCTTTTGGGTGGACGGCCTATGGGTCGATTTCCTGTGACGTAATAAACCTTCCACGCCTTCTAAATTTATTAGCAGGAGTTCCAATCCTCATGTCGGAACGCGAGAAAATCCGCCTCAGACAGATTCACTCCAAAATGACGAGACCAAACGGAGCAGTAAGACTGGTAGATACGTCCCGGCCAAGAATAGGACTTCGTCAACCTACTCGGGACTTTCCGGGACCGAGATGGAGGAGATCGTGCCGGTTGAGAGGGTCGTTTCGGAGAAAATCGTAAGTCCTCGGAAACTTTATTCCGCTAAATTTGTTAGAATATTGCTATGATTATACCAACCAAAAATGAGGAAATTAACAACAACATTATGAAGTAATAACAATATTAGCATTATTATTACCATAATGCCTTTGTATCATTATCATTATCCCACTACACAGGACTCTTCGGCGGGGGATACCGATAAGGGGGAAGGCAGAAGCATGGACACCCACCAGACGAATTGGATTCTCAAGCGAGAGAACGAATCTAAAGCTGCCTACATCCAAGCATTGGAGAAACGAAACAAAGAGTTGGAAGCTCTCCTAAAAGCTACCAGTCCTTTTCAGGCCTCTGATACAAAGCGATAAAATCGGTCGTTGCCTGAAATATTTGGTTTGATTATCAATATTGTAGCGTAGTGTGTCTTCATCTTTTTATAGTTGATGAGAAAAGAATTAACGTGCTATCTTGTTTGGCATTGATATCTGATGTTAACAATTTTTTTCTTCCAAACTGTGATTTGTAGCTTTTCTATTGGGTTACATCAAAATATAATGCAATATAAGTATTATTTTTGTATACTTCTGGGACCCGTCTTATAAAGACTTGATATCAATCGCAACTTTGTACATAAAAGATAGGAGGCTTCAAATTTGTGATTGATTGGAGTACTTTCGATTGATTTGGATCAACTGTTTATAAGGCGGGGGACCTGGAATCATACATCCTCTATTCTCTCTCTCTCTCTCTCTCTCTCTCTCTCTCTCTCTTTCTCTCACTCTCTCTATCTCTCTCTCTCTCTCTCTCTCTCTCTTTTCTCTCTGTATCTATCCCTCCATCCTCCTCTCTTCATTCGTTTTTTGTCTTCATCTTCTTTTTCGATTTCTAACTCAATCTTCATCTGTTACTTTTCCTTTCGAATCCTCTTTCTTCATTGCATCATACATCCTCCATTCTCTCTCACTTTCTCTCTCACTTTCTCTCCCACTCCTCTCTCTCTCTCTCTCTCTCTCTCTCTCTATCTCACTCTCCCTTCCTCTACCTCTCCCCTCTCTCCCTCTCATTCACGTTCACCCACTCACACACACAAACGTGCGCGCACACACACAAACACGTTTCTATTATTTTATATAATATATAAATATGTTTTTCGTTTAGTGTACATGTATTCTCTTTCGGTATTACGAAGGAAATTCCAAATTTCGATATGAAAATATCTTATTTTGGGCGATGATAGGTATGCCAAATTTGTATATAAAAGAGATATCTTTTATCAGTCTCTAGTATATTGATCTATTCTAAAATGTATAGTTGTTTTTACAATGAATGGTAGATTCTAAATGTGAGAAAAATATATGAATTTAACTCTTGACTCATTTGCGGTTTATAATGATCACGGCTTTTCAATTCTGGTTAGTTATGTTCCAATATTCTCAAAAATTAACTTTTTTCACATCAGGGGGCGCTATACAATAATGACTAGCAGAGTCATTGATAAGGAGAGTTTGTCCAACCCAGTTCGAGTTGGGCACAGTATTATGAATACTGCTTTGTTGGGCAAGTCCTAAAACAAAGGAATATATACGCCATGTTGTGACCAAGTGAAACCAAGTTGGCTTAACTCTGTGTATAGATGGATCTGATGATTAGGTCTATTGGTTGACTATCGGCTCGAACAAACTAAAAGTGAATTTTCAATGCCTGCATTCTATGACTACTTAACTTATTTTCGTAATTGTTTATGTCTGGATTGTGTTGAGCATTAATTAATTGCACTTTTTGCCCCACGACCCCTTACCCCAAAATACTTTTTTTGGTCTTTGTGCTGCTAGTGATGGAACGCTTGGGTATTTCTGGGGGAGGGCACTGGGTACACACCAACCTCCTATATGGCATGGCGAAAAGAAGAAAAAAATGGAAAAAAATAGAGAAAGATAGAGGGAAAAAGCAAGAAAATACTAAATTCTAAGACCCACTTAAACACTTGTTCTCTGGCATTCCTAGTTGCCAGTACCTAGCGCCTCTCAATGGGGGAAACCAATGCTTCGCCACTGCAGCTATACATAAATATGAATTGGTTTGTTTAATTATTGACTCAATTATTAATCCCCTAAAGACCCCGACGACCCTATGGGGTCGTTAGAAATAGATTATTACGACCCGCTGATTTAGAGCATAATACATTTTGATGTATCGACCATCCCCTCCTATAACTGCTATTGAAACTCGGATTTTTGTTTTCTTAAACAGAGGAGGCGCGATAGCTCAGTCGGTAGAGCAGTGGTCTCGTATTCCGGTGACGCGGGTTCGAAACCAAGTCGATGCGCTAGTGCCCTTTGGTAAGGCATTAATCCTCATTACCAGGTCCCTCGGATAGGACCTAAAGCCATCGGCCGTCTGGTTGCTTACTTACAAGCATTTATGCTTTCTTAGCAGTCAGGTAAAAAATAACCACCACCAGAATTCTTCAAATTAGACAGACAGACAGAAGAGGTATTATCAATGTGTATCATGGTCATCATCAATCTGTCAAATTTTCAAGCTGTAGCTTGAAAGTGGTAGCTATTTGTAGGGAATTTCCAACCTATTTTGCCCCTTACGTCACAGAGACCACGTCAAATATTTCAGTACGTTGTGATAACTGAATTAACTTAATAGTTCTACCACAGAGTTTTAATCATACCAACATGAAGTTAAGAAACAATTGATGTCAAATTGTCAAATTATGTTAAGAAATATACTTTAGCGTTTCAAACACAAGCATTTGCTTTTCGGGTTTACGCCTCCTTCTGTATTTGATTTGATTTGAATTTATTTCCGTATAAAAAGAAGTACAATAATCGATATATTACACAATATGAACACATACTATAAGAGATAAATGGCCGCTTATTTAATTACTATGTTTTTTAAAATTATGTTAACATGGAAATTGATGTAAATATATATGAAAAATTAAATATGTGAAATAACTGAAAAACCTCGGTAAGAGGACAAAAACAAAAAGAGATAAATGGCTGAATGGCCCTACCCAGCATCCAGAATTAAATGATTGGTATTTAATTAATTTACTGTCCTGTTGTATTATGTTGCTTATTGTTTACCATAATATTATTCCAATGAGACATAAATAGAATTGAATCTCGAAACTCGGTGATTCATGGAAAACCAAAATAACAAAATCCCTCAAGGACTTTCCCAGAACTATTTAAAATCAAAGATTTGCGGTCTCACAACTTGAATTGATACTTCGAGCATTCGAGAATAATGATGATCAAAATATATATTTCCCTTCGCTATGGAGCACGATCCCCGGTTCCTGGAGGATCTATAAAGAAAGTAAATGTGGCTGTTTTATTCCCCGAATCGGATATTGATGATGGCAGGTACTTCCTGGTTTCATTTAAAGGGATAGTCCACCCCAGGATTTTCTTTAGCTGACGATATAGACCTAATAATACCATGAAGAATGATACAAGTCTCATTAAAATCCATGATCACATAACGAAGATATATCGACTTTTTTATCGAAAATCAGCCGCCCCCCAAATGCAAATGCGTTACATGGGCATGAAACGATCGCCAAAAAATAACCGATAGTATCGAAATTGTGACGTATGTTGCGAGCTGCCTTCTTATTTCGCAGACATTCACTTTCGCTTTCACTTTCATTCATGATTCGTCGTGTCAGTGCGATAACAGTGTACCGCGAGCGAAAGTGAATGTCTGCGAAATAAGAAGGCAGCTCGCAACATACGTCACAATTCATGCCCATGTAACGCATTTGCATTTGGGGGGCGGCTGATTTTCGATAAAAAAGTCGATATATCTTCGTTATGTGATCATGGATTTTAATGAGACTTGTATCATTCTTCATGGTATTATTAGGTCTATATCGTCAGCTAAAGAAAATCCTGGGGTGGACTATCCCTTTAAGGCGAGATCCTATATTGTACACTGCGATAACCAGCTAGTCACATTGTAATGTTGTATGGAGGACAGTTGGTCGATAAATTACAGTGTGACATGATCCAAGGGCACAGTCCCCCCCCCCCCCCGTAAGAAAGTACCTCATACCGTGGTGTGAATGTTTTCCAGAATTCGAGGACCTTGCCCCCCCCCTCCCCCCCCCCCCCCCTCCATCTCCATTTTTTCTCTCGCATGTTATACATGTATACCCAAGTCCAACAGCCAAGCCGACCGGTTCTCGGTCATTAAAGGCAAATTCATTTCATGTCGATCTGTAATCGGCCTCGATACGGTCTCGTTGGTATGACTGCGGTATACGTTTCAGGTGCCCACGGACCTAATCACGGTACCTGTTCGTGTCTATTTTGTTTGCCTTTGTTATTTTTTCCAGTCTTCATGCAGTCATTTTGAAGCATTTCTTAACTTTTTAAATTTTTGTTTGTTTAATATGTGTTTGGTAATTTAAAAAAAAAATCGAATTATGCAATTTCTCGTGCATTATAGAAAATCTTACCTAATTGTTAGTTCTTTATGATCCAAATCATGTCGTTTAAATCTTTATTGTTAGTTTGTTTAAACTGATTGTCAACCATGCCCTGCACATATCAACATGTTATAATTTTTCAGCTTATATGTTTGTAAATAAACATAAATGAAATGAAATGAAGTAAGTGTTTTACAACCTGTATATAAACAAATATATATATAAATAAGAACGCACTACATAACTCCTCTATAATTAGTATGATGTAAGTCAGTGCAGGTCTGTTAATGATCACTTACCGCATTATACACCAATTGCTAAAGATTTAACGCCATTTTAACACCACCCAAGCAATAAATCAATTTCCCCCATTTTGACAGCCCACACGTCGGAAACCAGTGGATCCCCAATTGGTTTGCAACCAATTAACACCCCCATCAGAGAAAAACCCGAATCCAATTAGTACATCTTGATTTGACTTCTGTGTTTTCCTCTCGATCGTTAAAGGAAAGTTTAATTATAGTATTGACAGTGCTCGGTTGCAACTAATTGGCAACAGGACTTGTCTAACAGGCAATGTAAGACGTTTCCTATATCATGCATATTGTTGGTTTAAGAGGGTAGTTGAGTTTTGTTGCAGAGGGCGTTACACTAAATATGTTTTTGCGTGAGATATTAATGAAAAACTTGGGGTCAATATTTGAAAGAACATATACAATTTAGATGACAAAATCATCTTTGTTTGATCAAAATCGGTTCAGAGACGGCTGAAATATCCATAAATATAAAGATTTCTAATATTTGTGCTGCCCCACAAATATTCGATAATTTGAACCAGCCGTTAAAAACGAGATAGCGCCTTATACGTTTTATTCCAGCTAATGCCGATATGGCTTTTCATATTGGTTGTAATACGCACAACCAGCCGGCCCGTGTATTGTTATTATTAATTAATTAATTAATTAACGGTCACCGTATTTTGGGGAAAGTGAAGCTGAATTGGTATGATCGTATTGGCTAAATTTCACACATTTTGGCGTCTAAAATGACCATCATAGCAGTTTTAGGTACTAAAAGAGCACTAGAAATGTCATGAATAAGAATAAGAGCAATAACCATGCACTTCGAAGGCATTTGCGGTCTGAAACAAGAGCTCAACTATCCCTTTAAGTTTTTTTCTTCGAATTTGTGAAATGTAAAGAATCAGATACTCTCAATCTAGATTCAATCTAGGATGCGTAGTCTGTACACAATCAAAAAATGAAGGCGTAGACAGGATAGGTTTCAGAGTCGTCGTTATCAGTAGGGGGAACAAGAAACTGACTGTCAGAAAGAGTAATGTATTTGTGGTCCACTTCCCACGCTTCATTCGTTATTCGTTCCTGTTGTTTTATTAAATGTGTATGAATTTCAAAATCCCCTTTGACCAGTTTTTGTGGAGGATGATGAATTATTTCACTTCTTTTTATCTTGGGAATGACTGTATCCGCCAACATGGTTGCTAAATCCGAAGCTATATGAAACATATAAGAGAGAGAGAGAGAGAGAGAGAGAGAGAATCAATGTCTTTAAAACCTATCTCAAAGGATTATCTGATGATGTTGCATTAATGTTCATTATGTTTGTTTGACCATTATCAAGATTAAGATTGCTGGAAACATATTCCATTCATCTCATGACTTTGAATCATTCCGCAGACGATAAAAGAAAAGAAAAAGATTTGTTTCATAATTATTTAGCATTCGCACTCTTACCTGTGTTGAATAATCTGATTTGTTTTACTTCATTTGGGAGAGCATGACTTCCCGTTCATTTTTAGCATGTTGATGACTCATTCTCAGTTTCACCTATCGAGCTATCTGCACCAAAAGCACTTTCTGCACCAAAAGCAATTTCTAGAGGAAATTTGGACTATAATTGTTCTCGAAATCTGAACTTTATTATGTTGTACTTCACAGAGCCTCTACACCCAATTTTCCTGTTTTAGTATGTTTTGTTGGCCATCGTAAAGTGAGAGGGGGAATTGAGAGAGGAAAGGAGGGGAGAGAGGGAGAGGGAGAGAGAGAGAGAGAGAGAGGGGGGGGGAGAGAAAGAGAGAGAGAGAGAGAGAGAGAGAGGAGGGGAAAGGAAAGGAAAGAGAGGAGGAGATGGAGAGAATGAAAGAGAGTGTGAGGGAGAGAGATAGAGAAAGAAAGAGAGAGTGTGAGAGTGAGAGGGAGAGAGAGAGAGAGAGAGAGAGAGAGAGAGAGAGAGAGAGAGACCCGAAGGGGAGACGGGGTGGGCAGAACGATAGCAAACTAAAGATAAAGGGGTACATGAAGTTCATAATGGTGTCAAATGTTTGCGATTGCCAACTCTAAATAGATTCAGCTGGCACAGATATCATTTATATACTTTTCTGAAACTTTGAAGTATACAACCCAGGTTCCATTCCACATTAAGATATAAATTAAATTAAGGCACTTTTAAAAAACAATAAAAAAAAACAATCAACAGTCAAGAAATATCATATGTTTGTTACCTCTTTTTCGATTCGTGATAAGCAATTTCAATTTGCGATTCATCAAGGCTCAAAGCTACACAACGAAACCCCAAAACACTGGTTATTCTAACAAGTTCGTAACAGCAACAGATTTTAAACAGGTTTTTTGTTTATAGACAGGTTGTTGTTTCTATTTGTGTCTCTCCTATTTCACCGCCCTTTGAGCCCGTGGTTCCGATAGCCTTGTTGATAGGGTATTTTTAGGTACGAGTCGGTGGTCCGTTGGGAGGAAATGCGCGGTGACCACGGACGAGTCCACGTCTTCCGCCATCGATGACCTCCATCGTCCAGCATGGCGACTACTGATTGACGGATGGTCCGGTGAAAGATAATATATTTCGGTCATGATGATGTTTTTCATAAAATAATCATGATATTCCAGCTGGAAATTATTTTTTACGGGGGCAGGAGGCTGCTACACAATAGCTTCTATGGCATACTGTACCCAGAACCTCTGCAGTCTCCACATTTAAAAAGAGATAATTTGTTTATGGAGAAAAGTGGGGTAAGTGGGAGCGGTGAGGGGGGGGGGGGGGGGGGTGGGGGTAAGTGAAACTTGCCGAAACTATCAACATTTAGTATTTAAGATGAAATCTGAATAGGGGCAGTTCCGGGATATTTTATCTCATTCGAACTCTTAGCTTTCAGTATCACTGTCGACTGTATCAAGCTAATAGCCATTCGAGACTTGAATCAGACAACCCATCAGCTAAAAATCATATTTTCAGGTCAATTTTGTTGTTATTCACCATTCCACAGTAACAATGCAAGAATATTAGGTAATGTAAGGAACTTGCCCATAATAGAACTTCAAATTTAGTCATGATGGTTCAGTATGATGTGGAAATGGTGTAGTATTCATTCACTTGACATTAATCAACATTTGTCACCATCCACCCAGGTGTAAATAGGCACCTGGCAACTGCTGGGTTAATAATACTTGCAGGGCCCTCAGGGAGAATAGTTTTGATGATGACGCTTCCCAAGATAGACAAACGTGTTGTTATTATTATTATTGTAATCCTTGACTCGATTAAGGACGGGGAAAACAAGAAGAAGGCAAAAACAAACAAAATGTGGCACAAACGAAAGAGAAAGGACAAAATACGTGATTGAAATGAATGCTCAATGATATGAGTTGTTGCTTTTCATGGAAAAAGTTAAACCCATAACAATAGCCCCAAAACAACATGAAGCCTGGAAAACGGAAACTGATTATTGATTTCATGCCTGTATATCAACTGGGTGATCCCCTAATATTTTCTCATCCCAAAACATGCAGCTGACAAATAACATATCCACAGATTTATCTGTTACTATTTTAGATCATCCTTTTGACAAATTCGATTATAAAAACCGGATGTATAATCGCAGATGTCCAACATTTCAAACAAATAATGACAACTGCTGCACGAATTAGACCTATGACAGTAAAGTATTGTCCTTTTTTTCTTTTCTTAATTTTCGATTCTTTGTAATATCTACTCTAATTCGTTGACTAATTCGTTCTATTGTTCCTAGAAACATATTTTAAATGGGCAATCAATCAATCTAGCAATCTGTCTCTCCCCACCCCCTCTCTACCCCTCTCTCTCTCTCTCTCTCTCTCTCTCTCTCTCTCTTTCTCCCTCTTTAAAAAATTCAATTATCGACAAAATAAATTAAAACTTTATTGATTAATCAACTTCAATATCCTTTTTAAAAGATTTAAAATAAAAAAAAACTTCAATATCCTTCGACTATAACATATATCTATTTTGTATAACTGGATAATTATAATTCAGCTACAGAAACCATTCGACAATATAATTATCTGATCATGATTTGTGATGCAGTATCTGGCAAAGTATATTTCATTTCACAAATGACTTATTCATTGTTCATTAGGCAAATTCGTTTCACTATTTAAACAGGTTATCCAACCACCAACTTTTCTTTACTCATATTCGTTAGATAAAAAGAGAAAAGATGTACTATGAATCCTAATATTACTCCATCGAAATGATGAAGAATCCTATTGTTCATTGAGATCTAGATCATTTTATATAAAAATCTGTTCTCATAATTAAATTGAAACGATGGAGCTTGGCTCAGCTTGAAATGACACTTTGTACATATCCAAAATAATTGGTGGGATTAAGAGGAGCTATTTTCAGAACTGAATGGATTTAGAATCAATCTCTAACTGGCCTGGCCTGGTGTAAATGGAATGTATCCAATACCAGTGAACAAGTTAGAACTACAAACTTCTGGGGGACGAAACAGGTATATTGTTCAAAGTCATTTCCATCATCTCCGTTTAGTCTCATCGGCCAGTTGTTCTGTAGTCATATCATGAGTCATTATGCGGATTGACTGATGCAAGATGCGATAAGCACGTGCGGTCGTCCTGTCCAGGAGGCTACGTTTAACTCCGAAAGTAAGGGGATACATATCCCATATATATCACGAGAGAGGGGGGAATAGCTGGATATAAATGGGTTATGGTGGTTTACCATGATGCTCATTTTGTTTCCAACCGCAATCTTTCGAGGGTAGTAGAAGCACCCACTGCTTCCTCTCAACGCTACTGTTTTATTCCCGAGGCCCCCGTCCACTAAATTCATCCCGCGTTTATTCCTTCCTAGCGCCTTTAATCCTGGGGTGTTAAGGGCCTGCCGAGTCAACCCATCGATTGCACCGGCATTACAAAAGAACCTTTAATCCCAGTGCTTCGTACCGGCCAGATGGATTGATTTAAGAATTAGCAAGTACCACGATGCATGCACACCTCTGCCCGTGATATGAACGGCATCCAATCGCAACCCAACACACTCAGGTCAAACTCTCTGTCGAACAAGACAGTGATGTTTGCGGCATCCACTCTTTAAGAAGTGAAGGTTAGAAGGCGTAGATTTGATCCAATTTATCACCATTTCTACACTTCAGTCTACCGTCAACAGCAAATACGACGTTATCCCTGACAGTTCTCTTCTTAATACTGGATGAATTAAAGTGATCACAAACGGATGGATTGTTTGGAACTCTAAGGATCATCATAAGCCTACATTTAGGGAGCGTCTGTCAAGATCATCTCAAACTCGAACACGGTTTATCTTTGTGCGTCTGCGAGATGAGAACAGATTGATAAGGGAGTATTTGATCGTCAAGGACTTTACATCGTTCTGTCATCATGGAGGCTTTCATTAAAATTTTCGCTGCCAAGAAGTTTCCGGTGAAAAAGTCTTGGTTTGGACTGAAACATGAGAATCCCAAGGTCTTCTACAAGCCACAAGTAAGTTCAGGATCAACCTGGGACCTGTTTCACAAAACTTGGTATCAATACAAATTACAAGCTACTGTTATAAGTTACTTAAATCTTTGTTTCTGATTGGTTATCAGCAGATTTGTCACTGATTTTTAGTCATTTGTCATTGAAAAAAGGCTTTGTGAAACACCCCCAGGATCAACCTGATTCCTCTGTAAATCATTATATCTGACCGATTTTCTCGATCACTAGTTCTTACAGAACTCGAATTGAGATTGTATATCTGTGTATCATAATGTATACATCTCCTGTATACATACGCTTATCATCATTCCCTGTCATATTCCGGTAAATTCACTTTTCCCAAAACACGTTTATGCTTTTATCGAGATGCCTTTAGGAAAACTCTTATTGGCAGATGCATAATTTAAACGTAATTTTAACTCGTTTTGGCGGTTTAACGTCTCAATGTTACTTATTAATTAGCCATGACTTTTTTAAAGAATTTTGATTAGTACCACTGAATTGTTTTTTTTTTTTTTTTTTCCCTTCCACACGGTTCTTTATTTTCAAAAAAAATTCCATCATAATAAATTATATCCAAATAATTAAAGAAATAATTCCAATACATAATGGCTTGACACAGATAATAATCATCACGGCCGAAAACTTTTGTGGCAGATAAAAACAAACATTTATGACAAAATTAGTACTTTAAATATATAATTGAAAAATACCAAACATAAAATACATGACATGTTTATGTTAGCACATTTCCAACACTCTCAAAATATTTTCTAAAGTGAAACCATTTCTTTTTCAATTTATTCTCTCTGAGATTTGTTTGGTATATACATATTTTCGTTTCATAATAACGTTTTACAGCTGATAAAATAATATCAAATGATGGTAGTTGATTTCGTAATTTAGCTGAAAATATTTCTTGTCTTACAACCACCAGAACACAGTTGAGTGCATTATTATTGCTACCGCAAAATCCAAGTTTGATCCTTTCCCCCGTATTACGAAATATCCAGAACTCTAACTTCGACCATACTTCATTAGAATAGTATTGTGCTGTGATTACTTTCATCTTTAAATTTTGTATGCTCAATTGATATTATTTATTCGCATTTATCATATTTTGAAAGCGAACTATACCAGGTGAAGCTGATGTCACGAACACATCATATTCTCGAAAATGACTTTAATATACTCCC
The DNA here is from genome assembly GCA_035222895.1 of Strongylocentrotus droebachiensis. Taxonomy (NCBI): domain Eukaryota; kingdom Metazoa; phylum Echinodermata; class Echinoidea; order Camarodonta; family Strongylocentrotidae; genus Strongylocentrotus; species Strongylocentrotus droebachiensis. The sequence goes on along the minus strand of JAVYIG010006965.1, from coordinate 44,285 downwards.
CCCCCCCCAAAAAAAAAAAAAAACTTCATAATACATCAACAACTAACTTTGTTATCTTTCAAATACAAATCTTGTATCAATGAATAAATAATATTTTTTTGCTTTGTTTTTTGGGAAGAGACGTTTAAAAGTTGTAAACATCACTATCCTCCTCCTCCTCCTCCTCCTCATCATCATCATCATCATCATCGTCGTCATCATCATCTTAAACATCATTCTCCTCTTCCTCCCCATCCTCATCATCGTCTGGTCATCAGCACTATTACCATTATCATTATAATTATCATTAGGCCTAAACTCCGGCCAAAATTATATCATGTATCAATTTGGGAATCTGTAAAAACAATTAGAACATTACTCTACGTATATAAGTTATGCCTTTAAAAAGGTGTATTCTGTTCTAGAATCTTGCTAGCATACTTTCCAGGGTAATGAATGTATGGCAGTTGTTGTCTGACTCAAGACAATGATGTTCCTGACTCATGTTTTGTGCTACATTCACCTTGGCGCAACAGAAAGTGGCGCATTCCCCCAACTTGCATGACTTTGTGTTTATCGAATTCATTACTCTTAAGCATACTCCTTGTTAAATAGAGATTTTAAAAATAAGGTGCAGTTAAGCTAACTACTTTATCCAATTTGAGTTCATTCGTATATCAAAATCGCATAATCTTCCCAAGGAACATATTGAAAGTAAATCAATATCTACCTTTTAAATATTTGTTTTTCTACCAGAAATGTATATATTATAAAATATAAATCAGTTTATCGATATGACAAAAGGCGACATTAACCACTCATGTGAGCCGTCGAGGTATATAGTTACCACAAACAAAACCTCATTTATAGGCGGAGAATAAAGACGGTAGAAGGCCAACAATTGCATTAATAAGATGTTGTTATTGACTACATGCAGTTATCAATTCATTCTCTTTGCGAATGACGTTATCTGATGAAACAATACACCTATTTTGTCCACACCTATTAAAAGGCACATCACTGCGAGCTCAGATTCAAAATCGTATCATCCGGGGTGAAATAGAGAACATTTCCTATATTCAGTGAGTGACAAGAAGCGCTAGAAATAACTCTCTAAACTTCTATTTTAGGCTGCTCCAGGATTCACGTGCTGAACTAGTAAACTTTCACAACACCGTCCATACATCTGATAAGAAAAACAAGTATAATGAATCTATTTCAAGTCTTATTATGGCATATTGCAGGTGGTATTGTAAAAGGAAAAGAGATTGGCATATAGGTCAGTCACAGACTTGCGAATTCAAATTCAAATTCAAATTAACAATTTGTATACTCTATTCATTTATGAAAAGTACTTTATTAAATTTATAGAACAGATCACAAACTAACAATCCACGAACGAAGAGACAATAAACGAACACAATTAAGCTAAAACGTAACAATTCTTAATCATTAAAAACAAATATACATTTTCATCTTTAGCGCATAAGACTTTTGTTGTCCCGTTAAAGCAACATTTCACAAGTATTTAAGTTAAACAGTCAGATTATCTGAGCTGCAAATTGAGATATGAAATATCATTGTTTGATATAAATCGTATTAATGTCATCTCTCTCTCTCTCTCTCTCTCTCTCTCACTCTCTTTATCTCTTTCTTTAACTACTTTTTTGTTACCGATCTAGCTATTCTCTATATATCTATCCATCTGTCATTTTCTGTCTGACTATCTTTTTATCTGCCTCGCTCTTCTTATCATTGCCCCCTCATATATTTCGCTACATTCTCCACTTGTTAATAATGCCATACAAAGGAATGGAAATAAGGCGGCATGTAAAATTTACAGCCTAAACTTTCAAGTTATCTATATTTAGTGTATCTGAACGACCAAACGAGTATATAAAACAGATTGGACCTTGGTATTATAAATAGAGCTTGGGGATGGGGAAGGCTGTAGGTCAGTGATGACCCCCACTCGGGCCAACCCACCCACTTGCAGCACTCACACAAAATTGCAAGTGACAACTGTTGTCTGACAAGATACTACTTAATCTTCGTCACTTTATTAGAAGTTTAGAAACACTTCCAGTGTATCATGAACCTTTATTTCACAGCCTGTCTGAAAGTCTTAAACACACCCCTTGCGTTGAGTTCCACGGATGGTATACATAGAGCTGGGGAAAGTCTGAAAAGCAGTGTTGACCCCCCCCCCCCCCCCCCCCACACACATACACACACACACCACTGGCGGACCTAGGAATCTCTGGCAGGGGCAAACAAGTCCGAAAATTATGTGACAATCAACAACGAATGGGCGGTCACAAGCATGTTTCTGCACCCTTCTTTCGCCCTCCTTTTGTCCCCTTTTCTGATGTCAGGCGGAGGGGGGGGGGTGCCTTGCCCCTCCCCTTTGGATCCGCAACTGTACACTTACCTTAAGACAGGTGTTGTCTGACAAGCAAGATACTTATACGCGTTCATCTTCATGTTTGAGTCATCAGAATAAGAGTGACAGCACACCACGCAACGGCAACGGCACACCCTTGGCGGCTCGCGCTCCCCCGCACCGAAACTTCCGTCACTCTAAATCCACACAAACTGCTCTGAATTATCTTTTTTTTTACATGATAGCCAGTAGTTTGTAAATTGATGTAGGCGAATATGGCTTATTTAGGAGATGGGTGTATTGAAACGGGCGATGGATTTATGGGAATTTTGATCAGACAATAACTATATGATAACGGATAGTAAAAACAAAATAAAGCATTACAGGTTTGTTTCGAAAAAAATAGAAAGAATTTCTTTTTTATTTGATGAAATAATGTTTTGTCGTCACACTTAATGTGTATACTCATATTTGCAATTATTGATTATGGTAAACATTTCTTTACAAGAAATCATTGCAGTATGGCTTTGAAAAGGGGTAAGTTCTTAAATTGTCGGTATTATTTAACCGAAACAAATTCCGCTACTGTAACCGCGGAGCAATTGTCGCCGGAGCAAGTGTCGTACAATCCGCAAACCACGCCACCGGATTTGAGGTTTATCAATAGTTTACCGAATATTATGTTAAGTGATGCCAAGTTTAGAACATGGATTAGGACAGGTTATCCGACCTGGTAACGAAAAATAAGTGATCAAATCTGTTTTCTCAGAGTTGGGGATATTTTTAGAAAGGTATGGTGTCCATAAAATGCAAATCTTTTGTGAACCATTATAACATTAGCCAACTCTGCGGTCGTACCACTCAACCTTTTTCATTTTGGCTACCATTTTAATGGTTCCTACTCGGTTAATGCTTATCCATACCCCCTTCCTTTAGTTTCATTATCCATCAAAGCGTGAACATAGAGACAGTAATGTGGAAAATATATTTAAGGCCAAATTCCTCTACAATAACTTGGGAAGGATGTTAAAGGGACTAGTCAAAACCCTTCACATATCTCTTGTATTCTCGAATATAACTTTTAGATTTTCGCGTCTTTACATGAATTGCTTAATGGTACCTGTACTATTTAAAGACATTTTTAAAGGCTAAAAGTACTTAATTTGTGGCATAGCTTCAGAACAAAACATACCCCTTCAAATGTTACCCAAAATGGAAAGCGTTTTGTTAAAGAAATATTACCGTTAATAATAATAATATTCCGCTTTTTAAAGCGCCCAATACATCGATACAACGATGTGTCTAAGCGCTTTACGGACATTTAATTACCCCGGTAGGCTTACCCGCACACAATGTATGCACATTCTCCACTCCCTGGGGAGCATTCCGGCCAGTCGCCATTTTACAAGCTCACACTTGCTCATTCAACCACATTAACTTGCCGGAAGGATTCATTAGCAATGAGAGTGATACATTTTGTAGGTATTCAATCGGTGTTGCATTATACATATTTTCTAGAGTGTTAAATGGCTATCACTTAAAGTAATATAGGAGAAATTTCAAAGAAATGTCAAATGGTCGCCACCACCCAAATAATATGATTAATTGCACGGCATAATATTTTGGACTTATATTTGTAATATCATATTGTGAAAGGTTACGTACCTTTAAATGATAACCACAGATATGATATCATATCAAAAGAAGTCGGTCAGAAGGTCCGATTTTCATAACAAAGCGGTTCATCTTTCACGACGGTGACATTTCAAGAGCGAAATATTTCAACTTAATCTTGACGCCGCATCTTGATGAACTTACGTCATGAAAGCGGGATCTGTGTTCATAAATAAACCCCTGCCAGCTGTAGTAGTATACAACGAAGAGTCAGGGGGGGGGGGGGGGTCACGAAAAAATGCTGAACACGCAGTCAGAAATAACCCATCACTAGCTTGCTTGGAAAGGGCAATCGTGAAGAAAAAAATTTGATCTGCTTGTGGTCAGAAAAAACAGACCTTCACCGAAATGTTATGAAAAATTGAGCGTTATCAACAAAATTATTTTAAAAATATAAAAAATTGAACCGTGTTCACAAGAAGTATGCAGGGGATGATTGATCGTGAAGAAAAGAGAATATTTTGTTTAGAGATAATCTTTTCACAGAGTAGCGTAACATGAGTCCATCCATTGAGGGGGCACTAAATCGATGAGTTGGGGGGGGGGGCGGTCCTACTCGGAAAATGAACAATGCGTACTTATAAGGCTATTGTTTAGGGGTTTAGTGGGAGAGTGCGAGAGGTGGTTTTGGCGTCTTCTCGTACTTTCTCCCTCCCCCTTTCTCTCTTTCCTTTTTTCTTTGTAATTCACCATTCGACCATGAGGGGGCACTCCCCCGATGCCCCTGTATAGCTACTACTTTAACAGGGGGAAGGGGCGAATGTGCCAAGTTGGGATAACGGTGTCACGCCGATGCATATCGCATCCAAACATACCGACATCGTGAACATAGGATGCATATCCCCACTACGTCCGCCTCTTTGCCTATCGGTTTACTTTGGAGATAGCACGGGAATAAAAGGAGTGCAGTCCGTGTCATGCAGTGGCGTAGGTATAGAACATGAGAAGCACGAAGGCCTACCCCTCCCCTATAATATGGCGACGAAAATGGAAAACAAGAATGAGAAGGAAAAAATGAAAGATGGAAGGGGAGAGATAAAAAGGAACGTGAAAAGAAAGTGAAAGGATCCCCTTCCATGCCCCTTCGTCTTTCGGCCTTATTAATTCGCCTTTCATCCATAGTAGGATCGCCCCCCCCGAATGACTTTGGACCCGCTACGCCACTAGTGACATACATACACTTTAATATCATGAACTTATGCACCGGTAAATCCAGTAACAAATTGACAGAGACAATTCACAGAAAAGACAGACGGGGGAAATAGTGACATTTTTGCTCCCCCTCTTTGCATGGATACGCCTTTCACGCCCCCGAGATCATTATACACTGTTACCAAAAAAAGGGGAATATTTTAATCTTACCCCTTTGGATGAAGGGAATGTGAGAATCCGATTTCTTCTTGATGGATAAAGTTGATATCGTCTTAGAACTTCATCTTTAAATCTAAATAGTCATAGAGATGGATCAATAAAGTTCTGAAGAGATAATATACTTTTTCGTATCAACAATAATCCATATCATTTCATAAAAGAGGCAAGAAAATAATTAATACAACTTTATTTGGAACAGTCGCTGGAAATATGGTCATCAGTATAGGAAACCAGTATTCATGGACATGATAGAACTCATTTAATTTCAAAAAAACTCTATTGTCAATTTGTTTGCAATAAAAAAACATGTTGTTGGATTCAATAATTATTTAAATATATTTAGGGCGAATTATTATGGTTTTAGGTTAGGTTCTAGCCGTATTACGGCATTTATGTCTCCTGGAAAGGCATTTTTATCCACATTTCGTTTTCAAGTGTGAACGTGATATTAAGATTACGATAAATTACTTCGTGAAACAAAATTGGGCCGAATGTTGTTCCCCTAGCTTGTATCGACGTAATTTCCAATATATTGACCTTAGTTATGCAACAATTCCAATTTAGTTTCTAATAAGATAATGGTTGATGTATGTCAGTAGACCTTTAAGGTCAAGGATCTATTCGAGATATCTAAGGCCTATTTGGGGATATGTATTGATATTTAGGTTGTGATTACCGTTATCCGTCACGTGCCATTCCCTAGTGGGGAGGGGAAAAACACTGAGGGTAAGTTGGACTGCCTTGCCCAGAGGCATATAATGGTCATAACGATAAACGCCTTATTTATGTCATTTGATATATTTCATAAAACTTGTTAATAGAGTCTCTCTTTCTCTCTTTCTCTTTCTCTTACTCTCTCTCTCTCTCTCTCTCTCTCTCTCTCTCTCATTCTCTCTCTCTCTCTCTTACATTTTTCGGGGGGGGGGCAAAATGATAATTCGCTACTTCGTATAATGGTATATTAATTGAGGTTACATGAAGACAAGAATTTGTTCAGGGATAATAATAATAATAGCTCGTTCTTATGTTCTACGATCCTTATGTTATGTAATACGAATACTACTAATAATATTAATATTCCGTGTTTATATAGCGCTCAATACATCGATACAACGATGTGCCTAAGCGCTTTACAGATATATTATTACCCCGGTCATCGGTTTCAGGCTTACCCGCACACAATGTATGCACATTCTCCACTCCCTGGGGAGCATTCCAGCCAGGCGTCATTTTACAAGCGCACACTTGTTCATCTAACCACATTACTTTTCGCATCCTACCGGGTACCCATTTAACACCTGTGTGGAGAGTGGCAAATGTAGATCAATGTCTTGCCAAAGCAACATTAGTGCCGCGACGGGACTTGAACCACGGACCTTGTGATCCACAGTGCGGTGACATATCCACTCGACCACGACACATGGTTATATTTGTGTAGGACTGGAAAGCCAAGATTATGGGCAAATGACCATAGCTCACTCCCACACATCTCTCGTTTAACTCCCGTATCGCCTATATGATTCTGAATATTAAGTAATAATAAGCGCTGGGAAGGTAAGGTATATCATATACCGGCAGGCAGAAAGGTCCATTCCTGATTAAAATATTACATTTTGATGAAAGGAAATGAACTAGGTCATCCCGCACTACCCTTTTCTGTTGCGTATATAAAGCCCCCATCACACCAAACTATATTCTCACTACGTTCTCGAAAATGTTGCCAAACGGGCTCAAACTGTGTGCGAACGGAGTTGAACGTAATAGCAACTGTTTGCGACCTGTTTAAGGACTTTATGGAAGGGCTCGGATTGGACTAATGTCTCTAATACGATCCTAGTTCGTTCATTAACAGTCCATAATACGTCCAACTCGTCTGTACCCGTCCACAGTCGGTTCATATCAAGTTCAGATCGGATAAATTTGATATTGCCAAGCAGTCCAAACCATTTTTACTAGTTTATATGACCCAGATGAGGAAGCGTTGAACTGCCTCTGAACGGGGTGGTCGGGTTATAAACTAGTTAGAACAAGTGGCGAACTAGTTAGAATGTGTTTGAACCTATTGGCAACGAGGTAGAACTAGTTAATAATGTGTTTAAACTGACTACGGACTGGCTTGGACTGCCTAATCTACCCGATCTGAACTTCTTATGAACTGGCTGTGGACGGGGTACAAACGAGATGGACGTATTGAGGACTGTTTACGAACGAACTAGGATCGTATTATAGACATTTTTTACACATTCTGCCCCGACCACAACCCGTTTTACGATTTTCTAGGACGGTTCCAGAACGCGGTGAGAACTAGTTTGGTGTGATGGGGGCTTTAGGGGCACAAACAATTGACAAAGCTATATTGTACTTGAAATCCAACCCCGTCACCCAATTCCAGTCATGCCAGAGGACTCAAGTTACCCGACACTAAAGGGCATTCACTTACATCCCCTCCCCTAGTTTCACTTCTCTTTCATTCATACTTTTCTTCACTCACGAAATAATAGTATTTATCCTTCTGTTTACACTGTTTTCATCATATTCTAATGCATTCCTCTTTCTTTCATTTCATATTATCTATTTTGTGTTATTCATGTCTTTATTATAGGCGGTCGTATTTGCAAGGCTACATTTTTTTTTAATTGCGGGAGGGGCACAAGATACAAGATGGGGTTAAAATTGTTCACCCCCCCCCCCCCCCCATCATATCCCACATTTTGGAATGGGATGCCCCCCCCCCCCCTTGGCATTTAGAACACACCTTTTCTTTAAAGATAAAAGCAATGCACTCTGTTTCATTCCGCTTGTGATATAATTAAATCACAATATCTCATACTTCTTACTCCGAAAGGAAGCCTATGATCTGAACACCCGGAAAAGAACTAATTATTGGAATCTTTTCTTGACCAAAATTGTTGGCAGCTTCTTTTATGTTGTCTTTGAAATCAGGTCTTCGGGTAAAGGTGAACTGATATGATGTCGTCATTTATCATGTCCATATACCCACAGGGGGTCATATTATGACGTAATTTAGTAACATATACGATTTCCAAGCCAAATGTCGAGTTGCTGTTTTGTATCAGTTGTGACTAACGACATCTGTATAAAAATGGCAACTATTACTCTATACTTTGTTGTATATACTGAGAAAGAAAAAAATCAATGTCATCTTTATAGAGGGAATTGTATTGTACGAATGTGTTTTAGGATATCATACCATTCCCATCAGCGTTAATATCCTAACAAGAAATACAATAGTAACACAAATACAAAACAACAACAACAATAACAACAACACAATAATGACAACAACAACAACAACTAAACAAACAAACAAAATAAAATCATACATGCACACATACGCGCTCGCTCACACTCTCGAACATGATTACCAACAATACATGGATCCAAAATCTTCTTTTTCTTCTTCTTCAATTGACAAAAATAATGTATTTGTCATCGAGGTTCAAAATATAGCTGCTAGCATCTAAACATTTAAAAATTCAGCATTCCTGATCGTCTGGCAGAGAATAATTATTTGATGCACATGGGTTCCTTGAATTATATATGCTTTTCACCCATCCTCTATCAAGGAAAAGGAGAGGGATCTTTCCTCAAGTAGATTTAGAATTAGTCATCGTCTACTTCTGTCTTGGGCAGTGAGACGGGAGGGGGCGAAGCGTGGTACATACGCCAAGATGTTTCAAATACAGACAAAAGTGCTCCTTTCGTGACACGTGTAATGTCCGTCCTGAGCACAAAAAAACCCAGCTTTTCTTCATCTTTTGACTAGTACAATGAAATGTGTTAGTTTTATACACTCCAAGATGTTAAATGAAACGGGAAGGAAAGTCAACTGAACGATTAACTGAGTGGAAAAATCTCCAAATTGTATACTCGTTTGCTTTGTTTTCAGAAAAAAAACATCATTAATTATGAGACAATGTTTCAGGTTTTGTACAAAGACAATGTGATTCTTGAAAAAGCATTTGAATCATGTTGAAGAAGTAAAGTGAGTTACATGAGTAACATGCACTCAGACGACACAATGTTCACAGGGATATAGATCAATTAAAATATGTCGATGTATATAATGTAACACAGCATTATCAATGGATCCCGCTGTTGGGTCAGAAATTCAATGATTTTTTTTTCTTGAATAGAAACCTGTTAGACATCTGGACCATAATGTGAAATCGTCCAGTTTTGGGCCTTGAGCAGACTGCGTGGAACGCACAACCCATCCTTTTCCCCTCTTAACTGCAATTTCCGATATCCCATGAAAATTGGCCAATATCCGCATCCTAAAATAGAAGTAATTGCCCGAGAAATTACCTATGTTCAACTGGAGACAACGCTTTTTCATACTTTTTAAACAATATATTTATAGAAGTGTATAGCGATGTCTTAATATTTCAATAAAGGTAGCTGCAACAAAGAGGATTGATGTGACGAAGATGCTACTGAGATGAAACAGGAAAATTAGAAGAAAAATGAGGAAATTCGAGAGGGTAAAAAGGGTGATAGCAGGAAAAGGAGAATGTACATTGGAATAGGAAAAGACATTAAGTACAACAACAAGACATATGAACAGAGGAATTAGGGAAATATAGTTTGAAATAAAATATTAATACAGGCAAAAGATGAAATACGGCAAATGATAACAGACCCAATTGTACATTTATTTATATAAATGATGCATAAATTATGTCTAGCAGAGAAATCTTTGGTTAGATGATAAAAAGAATAAAAAGTTTATATAAACTTAAAGGGGAAGTAGTAATTGTTTGGCAGGGAAAGAAAAAAATATGGAAAATAACAAGAATAGTATCAATAAAAAATAATAATAAACAAGAAAAATGTCAATCAATGAATAGATGAAAAACAGGAACAGGAAAATGAGAGCATCAAGAATAGGGCTTAACAAAAATTAAGAAAAATCTAAAGAAACAATTAGTGTTAGAAGTAAAAAAAAAAGTTGCTACAAAATGTTGATCGCGCACACTTCAAGAGGCAACAACTTTCTAACACATTTTCAAACCAAGTCACCAAAGTGAGAAAAGTGAGATATATCTGAGCATGATACTCGCGAAGTATAACACACTCAATCAATTTCCAGCCACCTAATTGATTAGCGGGCAAAGGAAGTAACGCTTCTCCGCTTGACTTCAGTAAATGGTCTTCGGATATTTGATCATTTCCGTAAAGTGTCATGCAAAAAACTGACATATTTTATGAAGGTATCAATGAACCCCGCCAAAAATTGGGGGTGCTTTATGGTACCTCTTTATTTCATTTTGACCCAGCGAATCTATCACCAGAATATGATGGCATATATGGAGGGATTGGGGGGGGGGGGGGTCATAAGCCCCTTTCCATATTTTTCTTGGAAAAGTGGCGACCACCCCTCCCCCCTAATCATCGCTCATGGTTGAGTCGGTGCCAGCAAATGTCATAACATGATCTTCCTGTATAATTGTATTAATGGTTTCATTAATCGCATCAATCAATCAAGTCATTTTATTTTGGCATCGATAATTTTTTTTTTCTTCTTCTAGGAGTTCTTAGAGAAAGAGGCAAGATAGCACAAACCATTTGAAATAATTTGTACATATACTTAATTACAGTAATTTGAAGCAGTATATTAGTAGTAGTAAAAGTAGTAGTAAAGAAGAATTAGAAGAGGAAGAAAAAAAAAGTAGTAGTAAAGAAGAATTAGAAGAAGAAGGAAAAAAGTAAAAGAAATAAAAGAAGAGAAAGAAGAAGAGGAAGAAAAAGAAGAAGACGAAGAAGAAGAGGAAACAGAAGAAGAGGAAGAAGATGAAGGAGAAGAAGAAGAAGAGGAAGAAGAAGAAGAGAAAGAAGCTGAAGAAGAAGAAGAAGAAGAAGGAGAAGAAGAAGAAGAAGAAGAAGAAGAAGAAGAAGAAGAAGAAGAAGAAGAAGAAAGGGGGGAAAAGGAAAAAGAAGAAAAGAAAATAAGTCATCGTAGTGGTTATAATATTAGGAGGCGGACGGGATGAAAAGGTAAATTTGAAGTGTAGTAGGGATCATAAAAGCTAAGTCGCTCTTGATCTCGACTTAACGTGACTTGCTGTATCAAAGTTGACCTACCATTGACATCGCACACTGATCAGATGGGTGACTAAGTGCTGTTTAATACTAACAAGACTCACAGGATATTGGATTTATTGGGATGGCAAATAAAATAGACAGTATAAAGTCTGTAATGCGACCCCTTGTCGTGCAGAAGGAGAAGAGTGCACAGAGCTGGTTATAAGCACAGAGAATGAGAGAGAGAGTGAGATAGAGAGTGTGAGAGAGAGAGAGGGGGAGGGAGAGGGGGAGGGAGAGAGAGAGAGAGAGAAAGAGAGAGAGAGGGAGACAGAGAGAGACAGACAGACACAGAGAGAGAGAAGGAGAGAGAGAGAGAGAAAGAGAGAGAAAGAGAGACAGAGAGAGAAAAAGAAAGAGACAGACAGACAGAGAGAGAGGGAGACAGAGATAGAGAGAGAGAGAGAGAGAGAGAGAGAGAGAGAGAGAGAGAGAGATAGGTGATGTGACATACGCGGTGGCGCAAGAAGGGAGCTAAACAGATGCGACAGGGGAGAGAGACAGAGATGGTTACAGTTCACTGTTACCTAATTTTAACTTAATTTAATTTAACGTGATGTCATCAGGCTCATAAGATTCAAATCATTTTACTTATTCCTGAATTATTTGATGTTTGCTGTATCATTAACGAGGAATGATGGTCCTGTTGAAGAACAGTCTTTGACAGAACCGTGTGGAAAATAAATCCATGGATTAACATAAACTTGGCTAACAAATATATTTTGTTTCTCGTTCATTTCCCCGCTCCTTGCTCTCTCCAGTGGCGTTTACCGGTCTGGCTCTTCCTCAGCTACCGGATCATCTCCACTTGTTACGTCATCTCCTACTTCATCTACGATATGGTAACCGGGATCTCCAAGGACGGCAGTCGACATTTCATCTACCTCTCTACCTGGGAGAACTTCGCCTTCGACTGCTACTTCGCCGTCGCCACTGCCAACCTGGTAAGTTGATTTGATAATGACGACGATGATGATGGTGATGGTGGTGATGGTTATGATGATGATGTTGATGATGATGATGATGATGATGAAGACCATGATGAAGGTGATGATGACCAATACGATGACGATGACGGTGAAGATGACGATTACGATGACCATAATTCTGAGGCTCATGATGATGATGACGATGAAGATAATAATGATGATAATGACGATGACAATAATTATGAGAATGACGATGACGATGACGACGATGATAATGTTGATGATGGTGATGATGTGATGAAGATTATGAAGAAGACGATGACGATGATTATGATGACAGAAATGATGATGGCGATGACGATAATACTGATGATGAGGATGATGCGAAGATTTATGATAATGATATGTTTAGTTCATAATATGTATGTGGGCTCTTCGTTAATTAAATGGCAGAGCGAAGAGAATTCGCATTTGTAGCTCATGTGTTGGTTTCCTTACGAAATGTCGTTTTATACACTTTCTTTTAATAATGATAAATAATAATGGTGGCTTCTTATATAGCGCACATGTCCGACACGATGTGACGCTTCTGGCGCTGCCCCGATTATTACCCTGGCTTTAGCAAGGCAGCCACTGCGAAAATATGGGCATGACTTTACAAACAAGGTCTACTTCATTCCCAATATCAAGAGTTAAACAATGAGAACAATATTGGTAATTTTCGTCCAATTTCCATCTTACCTGCAAATAAGTAAACTCATTGAAAGGACTGTTCATCAGCAATTGTATGATTATTTAATAGAACATAATATCCTCAGTAAGACGCAGTTCGGGTTCCGGCCAGGTCATTCTACAGCCTCGGCTCTTGGGGCTTTAACAGACAGTTGGTTACACTGCATAGATAAAGGCCTCATTGTAGGGGCTCTTTTTATTGATTTAAGACGAGCTTTTGATACGGTTAATCCAGATATTTTGTTAAATAAGTTAAAGAAAATAGGTTTGAGTAAGTTATCATTAGCTTGGTTCGACTCGTATTTAAATAATAGAAAACAATATGTTGCTATAAAAGATTCTAAATCAACTGATCGCTGTATTTCTGTTGGAGTTCCACAGGGATCTATTTTGGGCCCGCTCCTATTTTTGATTTATATATATGATATGTCAGAAGTTTTGAAACATGGAAAAATTGTAATGTATGCCGACGACACGACACTTTATGTAAGTGGACCCACCTTTTCGGATGTACAAATTAAATTGCAAAGTGATTTTAATGTTATATGTAGATGCATGATAAAATGTAATAAACTCTATTTGAATGTTGATAAAACCAAATTTATGATCATCGGAAGTAAACAAAGATTAAACCATTTTAAAAATGACAGTATTACATAAAAGTATGAAGATATATGTGTTGAACAATGTAGGATCTTTAAATGTCTAGGTATTATGATCGATGAAAACATATTATGGTCTGATCATGTAGATTATTTATGTAGAAAAGTGTTTGCCGGACTTGCCATGCTTAGAAGAGTTAAACCATATGTAGATGACATTTCATTGAAATTATTATACACATGTCTCATACAATCACAAAATGATTATTGTTGTGAAATTTGGGGAAACAGGTTTTTAAGTCATATAGATAAGATAACTAAACTACAAAAGAGGGCTGCAGGAATGATTTTAAACTGTAATATGTATACCCCATCAAAGGAATTATTTACTCGCATGAAATGGATACCATTTCAAGAGAGGGTTAAATATTTTAGATGTATATTTGTTTTTAAATGTCTTAACGATTTATCTTCAGACTTTCACAAAGATGTTTTTCAAGAAGTATCAACTCAACATAATTTTTACACACGGCAATGTACTCGTCATGACCTGATTATTGATAAATGTCATACTGAATACCTTAAGAATGCAATAAGTTATGATGGTGCTTCTCTATGGAATAAATTACCTTCTAATATTAAGCAGATAAGTAATGTAAAGACCTTCAAATTGGCACTTAAGAAATATTTTTTCCACCTTGCTGTTGAATCAGGATAGGTTTTGAGGAACACCTTTTTTAAAAATTATTTTTGACTGCTAGTCTGCCTCTATTTTTCTTTAAGCTCTCTCTCTCGCTTCTTTTACTTAATCCTATACTCTCTTAGCAAGTGATTTATTTATAATAGCATTCATCATAATTGACACTGATTAATATGTTTGATATTGTATATTTATTTTCAATATGTAATACTGTTCTATTAATGTATTCATACCTAATTGTTTGTTTTATCTTTTTAATTGTATATACATTTTTTACAGGGCCTCATGGAAGACCAACTTTTTGTTGAATGGGCTACCCTGGTGAAATATAAATAAATAAATAAAAATAAAAAACATCAGTATCAATACATGGCATAGGCTACAGGTGGCATGGGGACACCCCCCCCCCCCCCATTGAATGCCACAACAAAGGGGGAAAGGAATATAGAGTAAACATATAGAGTAAAGCACAGAGAGAAGGGGGAAAAGAAGGAGAAAAGATTCGGCGATAGGACCCCTTCCGGCTCAACCCAACCCCCCCCCCCCCCCCCCTCTGAACACTAATCAGTGGCCTAGTAAAATCGCATTTCGTTTTCTGACTAAGAGCTATTCCCCCTCCCCCGGAAAAAAAATATGCCAGTGTCCCTCAATAGCTGGACTTTACTACGCTAGGCCACTGGCCACTACAACAAATGTTTAATGAAAAATCCATGCAAATAGCCTGTATAATGAACAAAAAGTCTATTTCATTTTGCCAATGCAGTTTGTATCTTGTAAGACATTGTTAAGTATTCCTATTTTTGGTATCGATTGTAAAGTTAAATTCATTTTATCTGAATACTTTGTTTAGCTATTGGGTAAGGCTCAACTGGCACATGCACCTGTACATCTGGGCCCCGTTGCATAAAACTTACTATTGATGGTAACTTTGTCATTAATGGCAACTACCATGGTAACAGGGCTCAACAGCCAATCAAAATCAAGGTTTCCATGGTAGTTACCAATGATGGCAAAGTTACCATCAATGGTAAGTTTTGTGCAACGGGGCCCTGGTCCCTTTTACCAACCAATATTTACTCTTCTTGGCCATTTAAATAATATTATAATTAAATGTATTGTGCCTATTTGCTGGTGGTAAATAATTCAAATCAATAAATCAATCAATCAATAATCTGTCTCCGCTTGCAGATCGTAAGTCTCCGCAAGGATCACCTGGAGCGGTTGAAGCAGGAGCAGGAGCGCAAGAAACAGGGAATCTTCCAGAGGTTCATCAAGAGATTCAAGAAGAAACCCAAGGAAGTCATCGTCGAGAAGAAAGACGAGGAAGATGGTAAGATGCGATAATGACGGTGGTTGGCGGGGGGCGTCTCTAAAGGGGGGAGGAGGGAGGGGGGGGGGGGAACACCCCATCAAAATAAATATTTCCATCAATTAATAATCTATAGAGCCTTGTCGGCACATGGCAACAAATTAACAACTTAGGCTTTTGGAAACTCCCGGGCAAATATTGAAAATGTAACAAGTCCTGATTCTTATTCGCTAATTCTTATCTTTTGTTCTTCTCGATGGATTTTTTGATCTTATTTTATCACCATTATATTTTTATTAATTGCACCTTTTTCGTTGAGGGGGAGCTATAATGTTGATCCGACACGACAACCCCATTCAAATGGTTTAGCGACAGCCCTTAGTGGAGTTTAGGTACAAATTAAATGGTCTGATCATTTAACGCCCAGTCAAGTACCATGATCAAAGTCATCTAAATAGCTCAGTTTTGGACACCGGAATCAATCATTTCATCCATTTTCGATGACAATTCAATTGCAAATTTAAATTGAATTACCTTATTTTCTAAACTACCTAATGATTTCAACTTTTGTTATGTTTGAACGACCGTGCATCAGTTGGAAAGCTACAATGATCGCTGTTGGGATGAGTTGAGATGAGGATGTTGCTAAATTACCATTTGAGCGGGGGCGTTTGTCGAACCATATTAGAGGGCAGATCTTTTTTATGACCAGTATAGATACTATTAGATTTTATACTAGGACTAGGACTTTGGGTTTTGGGGGCAAAGTTCACTCAATCTTAAAGCATTCGGGATCGTCAAAAATCTGCAATCTGAAATCATGAAAATAACAATTTTCCTAGTAAGCTGCCTTGAGGAAAACGTATAGGTATTTGCATTTTTATATATTTTTTTTTTTTACAGAAACGCCCCTGAGTTACAAGATCCAATGGTTTCTTTTCAACACCACCGTTCCCATGTCTATCCTGGTCACCATCATCTACTGGACGACACTCTACATGACCCCGGATGACCCCGAGCTCGTCAACAAGGTCAAAGTTCACGCCATCACCATGCTCCTCAGCTTCACCGAGCTCTTCATCACCGCCACGCCCGTGCGCTTCTGGCATTTCATCTACCCGATCGGCTTCGATCTCCTCTTCGACTTCTTCACTGTGATCTACTGGGCGTGCGGCGGCACCAACTCCGAGGGCAAACCGTACATCTGGCCGTTCCTCGACTACGGCAACGAGCCGGGCACCGCCGGCGGCGTCTCGCTGGGGATGATTCTCTCGCTGTTGGTGCTGCAGGGCATGATGTACGGGTTCTACAGACTTCGATGTTGGATGGCCAGCAAGTGCGGCATGAACCCCGACCTTGCCGGGAACGAGAAGGACGGCCTTGTGGAAGGGCTCGTGGAGTCTCCCTGTTGAACAACCGAGAAACATAACTCAGAGAGGGTTTAATCCCTTCTTTTAACAATTATTGCTGAGATTTGAATTTTAAGAGAACTATAATTCCAGGAAGAAAGTTTCCTCTTTTTTACACCGAATTGCTGAGGTGTTGTACGAGAATTACATTTACAAAAAGAGGAAATCCTCTCTGTTTAACACTTACTGAAGAGTTTTACGGTAATTGCCAAGGTGCGTTTTTCTCACATTTGCTTTCGTTGAAGAAATGGTTCTAGTTCGATTGCGATCTGGACTGGGAAAATCATGGAACGCGTTTCGCAATCATGAAAGGAACTTGTGTGTTGATATCCTTTTGAATGTATATAATAATGCTGCTAATAACCTTTGACAAGGCACACATTTCATTATTGTACGTGCATGATAGGACTAGGAAGAGACTTGTATGTCACAGTGAGCGGTCAGAATATCATTCGAGGATGCCTCGTGTGTCTACGATGAAATGAGGAATTCATTGAGTGTAATTATGCAACAAGCAAATCGTTACTTGTTTTGTGCCGATCGTTAGCCTTGTTTTGTGCCGATATCTTTGAAATCATTCACATTTGGATGAAATGTGTATACTTAGTATAACATTGATTATTATTCATGAAGATTTTTGCATTCTTTACATAAACCTTCACTTTTTTCATTATAAGAGAAAATGACATGATATTGTGAATATACCTTGCTTGTGATGTAATATATACATTTTATACCAAACATATCAAAGATTTGAAATATATAATAGATTTTGAGTATGATGCATGACTATTTGCACGATACCGAAAAAAATGTAAAATATATATTTTATTCTTTTATTCTTGATACTTTTTAAGCAAAAGAGAATGGAAACGATTTCTAGTTTGTACTCTTATTTCTAGCATTAAATGCATTGTGCATTTTCTGAAGGTGGCGCTATTCTAGATAAAGAACATTGCACGTTGACGGTTTGCTCGATTAAAAAAAAAGGGAAAAGAAAATAACAATTTTGAATTAATGATTTTGGAAATCATTGTCGCTGTGTCTCCTTCTTTTTCCGCTACTCATCACCACCACGATCATCATCATCATCATCATTATCATAATCAAGTATTGCTGCACATAATTATATTTGATTTGTTTATTTGTGTGAAGCTTATTAATAAAGTACCCTGTGGAGGGCTCAAAATTGAAGAATTTAAAAAAAAAATCATAATCAATCATAATCGTCTCCTTCAGCGTTATCATCTTAGTTTACAGTTACCATCAATCCCATCATTATTTTCATCGTTTTCGTCATCATCATGATCATCATTTATTATCAGCCTCTTCCTCTTCTCTTCTTTTTCTTGTTGTTGTTGTTCTTCTACTATTTTTCTTCTTCTCCCTTTTTTTTTTCTTCTTCTTCTTCTTCTTCATCATTCCATACTCTTGAATTTTAAAACTTTGTACAAACTTTAATTTACATATGTTTTAGACAAATGTTACAACCTACTTCCCCATAGAAATCATGCAAGAATTTTTGTATATTATTTTATGTTTATACTTAGATAATAGTATTGCTGGTTAATACTCATTCGTTGCTCTTTGTATTTTTGTCTGCAATTATGTCATGTATCTAGTATGTATACAGGTATACATTATGTTGCTTAGCGTATGCAATAAAATATTTTCTGAGAAAAAATATATTCTCGTCTTTCTTTTTTGTCAATCTCTTTGCTTCTGTCATAATTTGTTCACTCTTTCATCCTCTAAGTACTAGAGGGGGAAAAAAGAATATGAAAAAACGGTCGTGTTCATGACGTTTATGTTGCCCTTACAGAAATCATGGAAGAAAAGTATATTTGTTACAGTATAGTACATATTTGTCAAGCACATACGATATTATACACCAAAAGAACGCTACCACAACAAAGCTCGCATTACTTTTCAACCAAGTCTTTTTTTTTTCTTTTCCGTTCAGTTTATTGCATACACACAAAAATAGAGCTTTATTGTACATATTTCATGATTAATACCTGGCTGACATGACAGAAACTCTCCAGATGAAACGATAGATATCTATTGTGACCACTCGTCCACTCCCATATGAAGTTATTACTACATTTTACATAAGCTGTTCGTGATTACATTAATCTGCTTCTGTTTAATGGCCAACCTATATACATGTATCTATCAGTTCTAAACATTGGACATGTTTCGCGATTATGTTGTATTCAATGATTTGAAGAATTATAACCGATGTCACATAGATTAGTGATTACTAAAAGGCAAAATAATATTTGAAAAATGACTGCTTTACCCTATTCGTTTAAATAACGGGCTTTTCTATGGGCACTATTATAAAGTTTGTTTTTATAAACAAGTGGAAACAGTTTCAGTTTCGAGTAACGTATATTTCCGGGAAATAGATTTGATCCCAAGAAATTTCTGCTAAAATAACCAGCAGACATTTCAATGAAACCTTACAAGAATTACCAACGCTAAAAAAGTTAGCATAGTACAATAATTTTTTTTTTTTTAATAGAAAAATCACAAAAAGACATTGAGTTCTTCCAAAAGACAAAGAGTCATCACACATAAGGCATACAAAATAATCAACACTAAATCTTACAGATAAACAAGTAGGCCTATATATATATATTACATGTTACAAACCGAGGTCTATAGTACTGCAGTATATATGGTAAATATAATTATGCATGTTCATCCATGATTCGCTTTACAATGTATTATTGCACTTTCACGGAGAAAATTCAATCAATTCATATGCAATTCATTTGATTGTTCAAAGTTTTTGTTTGTATATCTTATTCAAAATAACAAATAATAAAGTAAGGTATCATTATCTAATATCCAATACTTTACTTCTGATTGTTTTCTTTTTAAGATTAATTTAAGGAGGGAAAATCTGATTAATCAGATTTTCTTTATATCTTTTGATATGGAAACAGGTACTCATGATTTGGAGATTAAAGTTGCCTTCAGACTATCTGTTTTGCTTCACAAAATTTTCATTAATGGTAAATGTTGTTCAACATCGAGACATGAAGTCATTAAATAAATTTCAGATTTCTCATAATATTATTTTGGCCATTTTAGACTTTGACATAGCGATACCAGTCACTTATAAGAGTTACGTAAATTGGTTTGGCAAATAAAATAACATGCGAGACGTTTAACAAGATTTTTTTTATATCATATAGACCACTAGCCTCAGACTTTAATATAGATATTTAATTGTTGATGAAAAATAGAAGGAAGAAAACACAATCGGTATTTTCCAAAAGTTATTTATAGGTGCTTCCATGGGATTTGGGCAAAAACATAACGATGTCCATGTAACGTGGGTTCAAGATCTTCTAAAAATAATGATACGTGTCATAGGAGTACTGCCACCCGTAGCTAAAATAATTATGGGGATAGAAAATTTCAGGAAAAATTATCAAAAGCAAGAAGAGATATTTTTTTCAAACAAAACGACTTAAATAAAGCATATGACATGTTCTACAAGCTACTTCAAGAGATGTGAGATAAACATGCACCAATCGTAACACAAAGGCAAACAAGAAATAAAAACATTCCAAAAAACCATGGATAACTAAAGGTAAACTGAAATCAATACACTAAGGCCAAAAAGAAATAAAAACACTGCAAAAAAACTATATAAACAACTAAAGGTAAACTGAAATCAATACACAAAAAACTAAAATTGTAAATGTATAAAATATCAAATTTTAATTCACTATCTGGAGATAGATATAAAAAAATACAGGAATTTTCTTACTTTAGTTATAAGAAATGCAAAGCGTAATTATTATTATAATAATTATGCTATAATAGTGATATTTAAAACAAAACAGGCACATCACAAAAACGTGGCAGACTGTACATGATTTATTGTGTGGTAAAAAAAGTGTCAGGAAAAAGTACCGACATTGAAAAATTGACTGTTCATAAAAATGGAGCGAGTAGGGTGAAACTAGACGATCAAGAGATTGCTTCTGAATTTAATAAATAAAAAGATATCTGGATAACTAGTGAAATACCACACCGACCAAATGATCATTTGCAGAGTTTGTACTCTTCCTTACTCAAGCAATTCCAATTCAATCACTAAGGCTTCCGAAAACCAGCATATACCAAAGAAATAGGACATGGTTATGTAAGATCTTTTTGATTTTGTTATTCCTTTCCTTTTTTGAATATCAAGATATTGAGGTATCACAAAAGGAGCTTCCTGTCTGCACCCGAGAGACATAGGAAACTTATTTGCAAGAAACCTTCGTCCAAAACTCGAGCGGGTTTGTCAGGACGGTGCCAATTTAAAACTGACAGGACTCTGTAACCTGGCATGATACTATTTTATCTTTAAACAAAAAAGTTATAATAATTAATTTTAAAAGAAACAATTAATAACTACCAAAAACAAGAGAGATGTCAGCTGCATTATGACATATGATTACAAAATGAAAAATTGTTGGTGATAATAGTCAAAATTGACTGATTGCCATAAAAAATTAACCAACAGCTACAATCGGCAACATGTCTACCCGGTATGCAGAAATGCCATGGGTAACTGTTCAGATGACATAATCTTTCTTTCATTGTATATAGTATAACATACTTTTTAAATCAATGTTTATCTCCATGTTTAATGTTATTTATCTTGTGTTATATTTTTATATTTGATGTAATCATGATTGTTAAATTATGTTTCACTTGTTCTTATTGTTGTTCTTATAAAAAAAAAAATCAAAATAAAACTCAAACTCAATATAACCAAAAGAGATATCTGGATAACAAGTGAAATACCAAACCAAGTGATCGTTTGCAAAGTTTGTACTCCCTACTCAATAAGGTAATACCATACCTTTAACATTCCAATTCATTCACCTAGGCTTCTAACATAGAAACAGAACATAGTAACGGGCAACATGTCTATGCAGAAATGCCATAGGTAACAAGCAACTGCTCTGAATCTCTAATAACATAATCTTTTCTTTCATTTGTATATACTATAACATACTTTGTAAATCAATGTTTATCTTATTCATGTGTAATGTTACTACTGTATCTTGTGATATATTGTTATATTTTATGTATGGTAATCATGATTGATTCATAGTGTATTACTTGTTCTTATTGTTGCCGTTATAAAAAAAACTCTAACTCAATATAACTAAAAAAGATATCTGGATAAGTGAACTACCACACCAAGTGATATTTGGCCTATCAGACGGATTACTCAATGGACCTCCAATTCCAAACAGCACAGGTAAACAGATAGTAATTCTTGCTACACCAAAAAACATAGAAAACCATTCATTAAAAAAATGAAGTCAGTTTTTACCATAGAGATAGTTAGTGCTCTGTGTTCTATACATTTGCCACAATTTACAGAGGTGTCAAATTTTATCAGGCCCCATGGATGTTTTGATAATTTACTAATTTAACTTTGTTAATCCTAGATATTTTTTGGACACCAATATAGTAAAGACACACAGAAATGTGGCCTATCAGACAGATTACTCAATGGACCTCCAATTCCAAACAGCACAGGTAAACAGATATTAATTCTTGCTACACCAGAAAACATAACAAATCATTCGACAAGCAAATTGTATTCTTTTGCGTCATCCCATTATGATAACTGTAAATTTGCATCCGCCCACTGAAGGTGGTTCGGTAGAAAGTATGCTGTGTATGTCCATCCGTCCTGCTTTCTTGCTATTGCGATATCTCAAGAACCACCTGAAATATGAACTTCAAACTTGGTGATAGTATGTATCGCCATAGGAAGATAATCTTGATGGTACGCTATACATGGGGCTATGCAAACATGTGGTATGAAAGTTGTGGTCCACAACCTTAAGTAGTTACTTCTCATATTTGATTATGAGGGCAATTGAAGAGCAATACTTCTCAGGTAACATTTTTTAGATCATACTCTTCCATACTAACATAAAAAGAATGAAAAAATTCACAAATAATTTGTTCACATTTCCCAGAACTCACTTGAGCTGAAAATATTTTTGATTGAATGATAATAAGTTTTACCCAGCCTTTTAATAGGTACAGAGGTCTGACATAGCACATAATGTCGCATTTCAAAATGACTAAAATAAGCCTAGTCACTAGGCATTTATACACCATATGGCATGAGCCTTCACTGGAGTCATGTGGCGCAGTTTGCAACTACACTGATTGTAATCAGGAACTTCAATGGATAAATTTCATTTAATTCTGCCGAAACAAAGCTTATATTATAATGATTATGATGATATTCAGTAATGAGTTCATGATCCACCGAAATAGAATAACACACTGATATCATGACATGTCATGCTTTAAACAGGTCATGCAATTCACACATACATGTAGCTGACGCACACTCAGCATAGGTACACACAGAAAACAGAAAAATCAACGAACATTGCAGTACAACTTGCAAGTTTGTACCTAAATATTGAGAAGTACAGTATTTACCTCGTAGTTGTGGCTTTACATGATTTTTAACAACTCACATATTTGTACTTGAACCCTAGATCAGCAAAAAGTATCTTTACGAGAAAAATATTGGCTAGTACAGTATGGCGCAATTCCAAATGGAAGATGATGAACGATGGTCCTGATCGTCTTCCCCCCCGGAATTTCTCCATTTTCCTCGTCTCTGTTCAAGTCTCCAATTCTGTCCTTTATCAGTTTATAAGGAGCCTGTCATCAAAGACTACTCTTCACATTGGCTGGTGACCTTGTCTTTCATACAATTCATCATTGCCAAACGTTGCTGGTAGTACTTGAGAAGTGATATCCTCCTCTTCTGAATCTGGAAGCACTTTATTCTGGTTGACATGAAATCAAAAAATGAGAAAGCACTCATAGAATAATTCTTAAGTAATTAACACTTGTAAAGATTACAATCTGGCATTACATGACTTATACAGAAAAGGGTTATTCGACTACTTTTGTTTTACTTTGGTCTCATAGTATACATGAATAAACTCTACTACTACTACTAATAATAATATTCCGCTTTTACATAGCGCCCAATACTTCGATACAACGATGTGTATAAGCGCTTTACAGATATATTATTACCCCGGTCATCAGATTCAGGCTTACCCGCACACAACGTATCCACTCCCTGGGGAGCATTCCAGCTAGTCGCCATTTTACAAGCGCACACTTGCTCATCCAACCACATGAACTTTCGCATCCTACCGGGTAGCCTACCCATTTAACAACTGGGTGGAGAGTAGCAAGTGCAGGTAAATATCTTGCCAAAGGATATTACTACCTTAACCTTGATATATTGGAATACTTGATTTACATTTAAAGGGGAAATCAACCCTAAAATTTAGTTGGTTTCAATAAAAGCAACCCCCCAAAAAAATTAATGAGAGAAATCAGAAACACATTTGTGAACGATCGAAATAATCTAGCATAGTCAGTTACCTTCCTACAACCACTCAAAAAGTAATTTGCTGGCGATGCAACTTTCTCTTCTACTTCTCCTGGGGGGTGTTTCACAAAGACTAAGATCGACTTTAAGTTGGACTTAACTATGGCAGGCCATTCATGCCACTGTTTACTCTCACCATTTACTACCATTGGTCTCTCAAGGGACATACAAATCATGGTCACAAATCTACAGAATTTACTTTTTTTGATAATTCATCATTGAAGGAAAAAATATTATCTAAAGATCATAATGGTGAGAGAAAACAACAGCATGAACGGCCTGCCATAGTTCAGTGCAACTTAAAGTCGATCTTAGGCTTTGTGAAACACTCCCCAGAAAACTGGAACTGAAATCATCAGTGGAACAGTTCAAAGAGAGTTTGAAGACAATCTATTCTGAAACCATATGCATTGATGAACTCACTGTCACTGCTTGGTAACTTGTATGTTAATTTTTACCCTAACACTGACTCACGGATTACATCTCAAAGTGATTTGTTTCCAGTGTAAAGGGGCACTATATAAATTGCAACTATTATCATTAAATGAAAGAATAAACTTCACAAATGTGGCACTTTTTTCATGAATGTGACAATACTACTTTCATGCATCATACTAAGAAGTCAGTTCATCTGCACATGGGCAGATAAATGTATCTTACATGTAGTTGTACCAGTATGTGAAATCCATTGGAAATATACTAAAGATAAATGTTATAATCATTCATGCACCAACTAATGACCTTTGGCAAGGCAGTAATCTACATTTGCCACTCAATACCCAGGAGAGAAATGGGGACCCAGTAGGATGACGAAAGTATTTATGTTAGTAATTGCCTATGCCCTCACGGTGGCCGTATGGTAGGAATCCGATGACCGGAGAAATAATATCTGTAAAGTACTTAGAGACGATAAACTGTATTTTATCATTATAATGACGATGTGAAATGGAAATGACGAGCGTTTCCCACAAACCCCCTTCCCTGCCCCCTCGCGACTAGATCCTTAAAATGCCACTCCTGCAACCTCCACCCTCTTCCCCCTCATTGAGTGAGTGAAAAAAGAGAGCCAGAGAGAATTGTACAGCAGGAAGAAAACAATGCAAGTGGAATATAAAATGCAATACAGTAGTGACAAACCCACCTCCAAACACCTCCTTTTCATCCACTTATTAAAGCCCGTATATACTAGTTTGGTCAGGAGGGATCAGACCACCCAGCGTGGTCACTGACAGATGGTTATTTCATCAACTCAGCTCTCAATTAACATAAGAAAAAGAGGATCATGGGGGACTGACAGGCACCGCTTAAAGGCATTATTTTCTATATAGAGGGAGTAATTAGCTACATGCGCCCCGCCCCCCCCCCCCCCCTTTACAAATGGATCCTTGCCAAGCCACACCTCTAGCCCCCACCCATACTCACCCAGTGGTAGATGCTCTTCTGCAATTTCGATCATTTCTGCTTGGATGAGTGCTGCTCTAAGTTCTTCCTTCTGCACCCTTACAGATGTCCTGCTCTTCCAATCATACAGCATGCTCGTGGTACCTTTCACCGTCACCCTGCCCGTCATGTGGTTTGTCGATTCATACCTGAGAAATTACCAAAGAGGAAATAACACCATTCTCTCGTTTTATTTTTAATATAAAACTCTTACATTCTTTGCAAATTAGTTCTTAAATTACAAAAAAAAAGACAAGAAAAACATCTTAGTAATTTGTCTTACAATGTACCAATCACCTAAAGACAAGAGCTCCAAATATATCTTATAAAGACATATTAGATATTACAAATATAAATACACTCTCTATTAACTGATGATGATGATGAAGAGCATTTGTATGGCGCCATATATCTGTTTAAAAAAACATTCAAAGGCGCGAGCTCCTCCAATAAAATTAGCATTTAAATGTCTGAAGGAAGATGTGAGTTTTGAGGGAAGCTTTGAAGTGGTCCAGGTTGTCAATTTCACGAATAGATGATGGGAGGGAATTCCACAGACGAGGAGCAATAGAGGAAAATGCCCGGTCTCCATATCCCTTGAGATGAGTAATGGGCACCTGGAGAGTAAGGCCAGATGAGCGAAGTCCAGGGCGAAGATGACGCTGCTCGATTAAAGATGACACATATCCTGGGGTCTGACCATGAATTGCCTTAATTGTGAGCAGCAGGACCTTGAATTCAATTCTGCTCTTGACAGGAAGCCAATGTAGCTCAGCCAGGACAGGAGAGATGTGATCATGCTTCCTCAGCCCAGTAAGCAAACGTGCTGCTGCATTCTGTACTGCTTGAAGTCTGCTTAACTATTTGATACCTGTGAGTACTCCTCGAAATATCCGTGCACGCTTGCATAGGAAAAGCCTGCATGAAAACTAAGTTTGATTTATAGGGTTCCGTGCGTTAACTGCCGCTAAAGGCGTAGCTGTTTTTGTTTAGGGGGGGTATTTTTTTTTTAGCGCTATTTCTTCCCTTTTATTTCTAGGACTCTTAATCTTGTAAAAGATTAAGTAGAAAGACTTAAACGGCTCAATCTCTACTCTTAAGATTACCGGAGGGTAAGAGGGGACATGATCCAAGTTTTCAAGATATTTCATGGTATACATGTAGATAGACTCGATCCAGAATGCTTTTTTGTGAAATCACAGTATCAGAGAACAAGAGGCCATTCATTGAAATTATTTACTAGTCGCTGTCGATTGAATGTCAGGAGTGACTTTTTTAAGCTAACGGGTCATCCAGTCTTGGAACACAGCTTTGATTCTTTTTGGTCAGACAAACACTTTGTTATATAGCATAGTCTGACATCCACGCATGCACTGATTTATAGACCTTTACTAATGTACCAAGTGATCTGACCGGGAGACCTAGAGGATATCCTACACTCTCGTATAGATGATGATGATGATGTAAACATACAGTATAAACTGTGCTTACCAATCGAATATAGATTTTCTACAATATTTACGACCGAGCGAGAAGATTTTTGCATTTTTATTAGTCTAAATGCTGCACTCTTGGGCCCTCCAGAGCCTACAAGTGTGTTGCAGTCTTCAGTCAGTATTTGCTATACATTTTTTGGGGAAAATTTTTCAAATTTTTCGGGGGGGGGGGGGGGGGGGGGACGTGTCCCCCCTTCCCCCCAGGATTGTTGCCCCTGCTTCAGGCAATTGGTACACTTTAAGCTTTACAACAGTCAGGAGGGAATCATTTCTCTATTGTCATCTAATAGCAGGTGTATCAACTATCATCCGACTGTGGAAAACTTAAAATAAATCCATGGCTTTCAAAATTTTACAAAGAGTGCCGTGGAATTCTCAAACCAGTTGATTGCCTACCTGTTGATTTGGGCTGGTCTGAAATTAAGGGCCTGGCCGAGCTTGCCGACACAGCTGTTGGTGATGTCCTCAGCAAGGCGGGGTATGACGTATTCGATATTGACTCTCTCTGCGACCCTGCCTTGTCTTGGGGGCCTGTATAAGTGAAGGAGAATAAATATAAGAGACCATAGTTGCAATTCTACCAACACTGTTTTACAGATACAGTTTAGTACTGGGCATGAGATGAATACAGGAACTGTCTAGAAGCGATTTGTAAAGGTTAATTGTGTACTCGGGAGTACATAAGAAATGGTGTTTATTGTGAGGTTTTATATCATCACAATGATTAGAAGAACAAAATTGAATCAGTCATACCCTTGTTTACTATTAAAGGGAGAGGAAACCTTGTAAAACTTCAAAATTGGAAGGTAGAAATGTTTAGGGTTAAATAGTTAAAATACTTGATTCACGCTCTAAAGTCTAAACTTTGATATAAACTGTCCAAACATAAATACGTGATTGAAAATACTTTGCCAGTCTGTCACATATATAGATATGACATTGACATAGCAAATATTAAAGTAAATAGTCATTTATAATTGGGTCATTCCATGAGGCTGGAGCAAAAATTGATATGAGATCTAATCATGGAAGATGAAATCATCTGTTTAAGATTTTAATAAAATGAATATATAATAGTGCCCTATCAGAATCATTTCCTGTTTCAATTGCTTCTCTTCAAAATCTTTGCTCAATATATATTTCGCTTTAACCAGCGCTACATAGACATCACATCCTTATATGACATAACATGAACTTCAGGTTTATAATTCTGATTCACCATGAAGCTAGAGTACTTCTAAACATACGGTAGTTGGCTATGCTATGTGAGCCCCTTCCCTCGTTCTTCACATCTTATCATCTTCATTGGACTTTCGACCTCATTTCCACTCTGTCGTAAGCTCTATTCATTTCATTGCATTTATTCATCATTATATGACCATTTAAACTCCATGCAGTATCTTCGATTCTTATTCATGTGATTTGTATTCTGAATCATTTATTCGCCTGACTTCACTTGCAAGTGTTAGTCTATCATATTTATTCATCAATAAACATAACGAAAAGGGAATACTTTCTTTCATGTATTTTATTGCCAGTGCAACCTCGTTTCCTCGTAGCTAAAATAAAATAAGAGTTATGTTGTGTGGATCAGTGAGCACGCTTTTACAATATTCATTCACAATACCCCACACACTCATTTCTCTACACATCCAATATACATTATAACACATAAGTTCACTTACTGACTATTGCTGTTGGAGGATTGTGCATGTAAGGCAGCCTCAGGCTCACCAGTTGTTTGTATCCTAGACGTAGGATTTGGCCTCAAAGGAACAGCAGCAACTGGAACGGCAGCAACTGGTTCAGCCCGAAACTCACCTGCATTGGCAAAATTAATTCACAGGGTTGGTGAAATAATAGGGTTCAAAGTAGATTTTATTACAGGGGAGTAAGGGTCCAAATCTATTTGCTAATTCAGGGGTGGCTATACCATATTTAAAATAGAGCTTGATATATTACATGTATGACTAGATCTATATATAAAGCTCAGTGTAAAAAATAATTTTCTGTTTGCAGGAGCTCTTTTGGATTTGGACGCACAACAATATTTTAGTGTTTTATCGTTTACCACCAGAGATCTTAAGCTTACCAGAGATAAATCGCTCACCGCTTGCCACTCCCCACTAGCCACTCCCATACAGATGAAAAGACATTGCAAATTTGCAAGACCAAAGTTTCTGTCTCTTTCGTTCGTTAGCCTCTGATTTGGGTAGGGTCGAGCCGACCCTACCCAAAAATCAGAGGCTAACAAACCAGCTTTTGTCCTCTGTGCAGCTTTGTTTTATTAAATGTTTAAATATTCATATAATTACCTAGATATACAAAGCCCTAGTGAGGCCCTGCCAGAGGGCTGAAGCCAGAGGCAGCGAGGCCAATTACTCAAGTTAGTGATTTAAAATTTAAAAATATTAAAAAAACATTTGAAACTCAAAATCAAAATAAACACCAACATTGAACACAGTCACAGGCAGAAAGAAAATTATCATGATAGCATGACCCAAGCAAGGGGTAGAGTCTATAGACTACGTATAATAAGTTAATATTCCTTACCACTTTCAATTCTGATGGCTAACTTGGTATGCTCGACTACTCTGAGAGCCCTGCAAAGCAGTTCCCTCGTCCCGCCGTTCCTGTGCCAGGCAACTAGCATGTCTTCCGTACCTGTGCACTGTGAAGGGTTCTGATTATTCGTCTTTTCGTACCGTTGAATCTCTGCATGCACGAGTCCAAGATGTAATCCGAGTTTTCGGAAGACATTGATATCGACTAGGTTCGCGATCTGATTGATTTCTAAAGGGGTCAAATCCATGCTGCGAAAAGCGATGAAATAATCAGCAAATTTGACCGGTAAACGAAATCTTGGACCGCGCCTACCTTGGCTTGGGTACCTACAGTACAGCTACACAATTATTGGTTCACATGTATTTTATCATTTATCATGGCGAATACTCCGTTGATGTGTATGGAACGCCTATGTTGTCTTCGACCTATGGATATTCAAAAGTTCAAGATATCATTTGAATTAATATCCATTTAGATCTACAATAGATAAACAATATAATGATTAATCAATACTACGATTCAATTTCATTAGTAGCAATAATTTTTCAGATATTGGTTTTCTTCAAAGCCTTCAAATCTGAAACGTAGCTGACCGTAGGTGTTGCCGTCAAGCGGGAATTTCCCCTTTTTAACCTTTTGAGGCAACTGACCACGCTGACGTCATCGAGTGAAAGTGCATGTACATGACTTGTATACGTGTACATGGTGAGAAGGGGTGGTTTGCGTTTTACAGAGTTGAACATGAAAGTGCCAGGCCATCAGGCGCCAATACCGAGGGTTTTTCGAAAGTGCGAAATAAGTAGTAGGTAAAATATTCTCGCTTTAGTTTAGGAATGACCATGCAATGTCCGAATGAGATACACATAATATCTTGTCGTATATGCTCTTGGATGACCCACATTAATGTTATGGTAGACGAAGTATGGAAACTGAATCGTTGTACAATGCACACGTATTATACTCATACTTGATTTTTCACCTTTAATGATTCCCCTAAAACGCTCAATGACTTACAAACTCTGAATGCTGATTTACATACCCTGAATGATTCCCATAAGTTTATCACTTTTCTCCTTATCTTTTCAAGCGGAACTTGGGAGAGAGCAGCCCGATTGATTTGCCGTTGCAAGTATTAGGCCTAACAAAAAAAGATGTTGTATTGCCCTTTATGTGCCAAACGTGGGTCGGTCGGTCGGAAATCTTTTTTTTTCTTTCTTTTTACTCCCTCTTTGGCTGATATTTCTCAGTTTTGATTAATACATTTTTTGTCTAAAAAACGGTAATTTTTTTTCTCAAGATTTTGGGGTCGGTCGCAAAGGGCAATACAACATCTTTTTTTTAGGCCTTACATCACACCCTCATAAAATGAACGCCTTTGAAGATTGCCAAGAACGACATTAACACAATCATAATCGTGGTTTATTTTAAAGGTAATACAAAGTTTTGGTATGGGGTCATGAATTTGGTTCAAATGAACATATTGGAAGCATATGCGATCCTACAATATTCAGTGATCGTTGTCGCGGTTGAAATCGAATCTAGAGTTACGAAATTGTAAATAATAAACTCTTTATGTTGTATAGCTCCCTCTCAAGGTCAAGAAATTAATTAAGCTATTAAAGCCAAAAAAGGAGCCATGAAAAGGTGTATAGACATAGTTATACCAAATACAAGAAGTGAATTGGCAGCCTCTCGTTTGATCCATTATAACAAATTATGGCAAGCAGAATGGGACAATGCAGAACACGGTAGATTTTTATATGCTTTGCATAGCGACGTTTCAAAGCCCATACATAGACAAGGCCTATCTCGCAGAGAAGAATGCTTGATACAACAACTAAGAGTAGGTAACTGTAGTTTAAATTATTACCTTTTTCAAATTAACCAACACGATACTGGTCTTTGTGAAGTTTGTCAAGAAGATGAAACAATTAAACATTTTATTTTCTATTGTACAAAATACGACAAAGATAGACGTCTCTTAAAAGAAAGGATTAAATTGAACAACCCCAATCTGAAACAATTATTGATGTCTAACCCAATTTTTACTCGTGAATTATTGGGTTACATATACGATACTAATCGTTTTAGATAGCTTTTTAAAGCTATGAGGGATCCCCTTAACTTATGTCGATCCTGTAATAATATATAAAATGAAGTATTTGCGGTTTTTCCATGAACAATTGCAACTAACTCCCATCTCGCCTTTTATGTGCATTTTATGCAATTTTAATATTGCACCTTTTTTTTTTTTTTTTTTTTTTTTTTTTTTTTAAACCATATCACTATTAATTTCATTTCACCAAGGAAAGTCGCTCGTGGGCTTGATTTCCGAAGCCCACGCCAAAGCTATACACGAAATTGACTGGCGCAAATAATCTTTGAGATTGAAGAGCGCCATCTAAACGAAGAACCAACCAACAACCTATTAAACAATGTTTCTTGACCAAAATCGACCAATTAACTATTCCCGTTTGGACATTATATATTACATCTACATATTCTGAGATTTTGATGGTCGCAGCTACTATTTTACGGCCGTAGGCGCTATTTGAAATTTATCAAAATTTACCGGGAGCACCGGTAAATTTTTATATTACATTTTTCTCGAAAGCAGAAGTGTTTTAGGGGCTAAATTTTCTAGTGCTTATAATACATCGACAGGGGTATCCAAATATATCAAAATTGTAAAGAATCACTATCCACCCAATTTTCAAAATTTCCCAAAACTTTGTATTACCTTTAATATGAAAATATATGAATAGTCGAAATAATTTCCTCAAACGTACACGGTTGTCAGGCACGCCTGAGAAAATCATTTCGACTTTTCATATAGGTATTTTTCATATTACAATAAACCACGATTATGATCGTGTTTTGTTTTCTTCTTCTCCTCCCTTAACCATGTTAGACATAGCTATGAGAACAATTATGATTAATCGGTTGCAATTCTAGATTGGGGGAGGGTGGGAGAGGGTGCATGGGCTTGGGGGCTTGGGGATTCTTGCATTCATTTTCTGAATTATACCTCGCGTATGTTCACTTACAGTCAAGATTGCTTTTGGTGGACCTGAGCCCCAAGCGGCCCCCTATATTATAACCGCTGTGTTAAATATAGTTATATACCAGATTGAGTGATCGGGATATTTGTACCGAAGAGAAGGGGGGGGGGGTTCAGTCGATTTCTTTTTCATACGACCTCGGGATACATGAAATGGAAGGAAGTGACTGAGCAGGGAATAAGGTTATGAAAGAATACCCTATTCCCCCCCCCCCCATCAATGTATAATGTCATCAGTGATCATGAACGATTATGCACTCATTTCCTCAGTGTCAATAGACAACGTTAAAATCATTGTTTGAAAGCGATTTTCAAAATTTAGGGAGGAGGGGCCCAACCCCGCGGCATCACAAGGAAAGTCGCCTCTGCATGACGCCTTCGAATCTCTTACCCTTCATTTCTAAGTATAATCCCAACGCGGCCACGAGCAAGTTCCATATGGGGTAGGTTGAAGAATGCCATGCTTTCATCAAAAGCGGGAGAGAAGAAATAAGTTATTGATACCCACAACAACAGCAACAACAACAAGATGAGGATTATAAGACCGATAAATGAGAGTTACGAATATTTTAATCAATTGCATATTGCTATCTTGTGGACACATATTGGTGAAACAGTACCCATGCACTTGTGGATATAATTCTTTCAATGTTTATAATTATATATACATGTATTTGACATCACTGATTTGTCATTTCCCCCAAAAGAATGCGAACAGATTAATATAGAATTCCGAGTTTTGTTTCACAGTCTTCATTCTATACACTAAGAAATAAGAGTTCAATTGGGGTGCAGATTTGCATCTACCTATACGCGTATTCGACAGAGGTGCTGCTATTGTATAGCAGAATCGTACCTCTATTTCGTAGTGTGTACAATATTGTGACGTTGGTTGAATAGTCAAATATATTATGCAGAATCAGGAAAATTCGGATAATAATAAAAATGTAGTCAAAATTAACATAAACAAAATAAAGCTCGTAAGAATACTCTGCATATATACCATAACAAATGTTGCATAAATATAGAGCTGTTTTTTTGATAATTAAAAAAAAAAATAGAAGTTTGTGACCTTACAAAGTTCAAGTCACTACAAGGTAATTGGTTATACGGTAGTTAAGGGCTGTGTTTCCCTATAGTATCAACTCTCTGATAAATTGAGAATTCGTACAAATTTCAATGAAATGTGTACTACAGAACTTTATGCAGTTAATCAATGGAACGCTGAGTACTGGTAACAGACATGAAACTGTATATTTCGGAGACATTATATCTCTCTTTTAAATATTATTATCAAATGATTTTTTTTTTACTATGACGTTTAGTAAAATATGCCGCCGGACTTCTGATTTAGAAGTTCTTATATTTGAAACAGTAATATAAATACCCCCTCACCTATCAACATCATAGGCTGGGCTGTATAATTATAAACATTTATTTATGGCACATAACTTATTATGGCAAAATTTAGTATTTTTGTTAAGAATGTGATGATTCCAAAGCTTACCCTTACATACATATCTATTCAAATTTTCTATACAAACAACGTTTTGATAGAAAGGTCCTGGAACAATTATGTTACAAAGAACAGTTCAACCACCAGTACTCAGCATTAGTCTTCAGAAAATAAACAAACTAACAAACAAACAACACCAATCAACATTATAGACTGGGCTGTATATAAACATGTATTTATGGCACAAAACTTATTATGTCAAAATGTAGTATTTTTGTTAAGAATGTGATGATTCCAAAGCTTACCCTTACATACATATCTATTGAAATTTTCTATACAAACAACATTTTGATAGAAAGGTCCTGGAACAATTATGTTACAAAGAACAGTTCAACCACCAGTACTCAGCATTAGTCTTCAGAAAATAAACAAACTAACAAACAAACAAACAACACCAATCAACATCATAGACTGGGCTGTATATAAACATGTATTTATGGCACAAAACTTATTATGTCAAAATGTAGTATTTTTGTTAAGAATGTGACGATTCCAAAGCTTACCCTTGCATACATATCTATTAAAATTTTCTATACAAACAACATTTTTATAGAAAGGTCCTGGAACAATTATGTTACAAAGACATACATATCTATTCAAATTTTCTATACAAACAACATTTTGATAGGAAGGTCCTGGAACAATTATGTTACAAAGACATACATATCTATTCAAATTTTCTATACAAACAACATTTTGATAGAAAGGTCCTGGAACAATTATGTTACAAAGACATACATATCTATTCAAATTTTCTATACAAACAACATTTTGATAGAAAGGTCCTGGAACAATTATGTTACAAAGACATACATATCTATTCAAATTTTCTATACAAACAACATTTTGATAGAAAGGTCCTGGAACAATTATGTTACAAAGACATACATATCTATTCAAATTTTCTATACAAACAACATTTTGATAGAAAGGTCCTGGAACAATTATGTTACAAAGAACAGTTCAACCACTAGTACTCAGCATTAGTCTTCAGAAAATAAACAAACAAACAAACAAACGAACAACACCAATCAACATCATAGACTGGGCTGTATATAAACATGTATTTATGGCACAAAACCTATTATTTGCAAAATGTAGTATTTTTGTTAAGAATGTGATGATTCCAAAGCTTACACATACATTACACAACTATTCATTTTTTGTATACATTCAACAGTTTGATAGAAAGGTTCCTGGACAATATGTTACCAATACAAAGAACAGTTCGACCACCAGTACTCAGCATCACTCTTCAGAAAATAATTTTTTTTTAAAACAAACAAACAAACAAACAACACCATTCGAATATTATCATTAGTAAGACATGTTAGTAAGCCCACGGTCTTTTCAATTGCAGAGTTTTTTCAAACTTTCTTTTTATGAACAGGATCACAAAGACATTCGACAAATCTACTCAAGGACATTATTTATACCCTGTTGAGTAAAAAAAAAAAAAATCGAATTACGTCATATTTTGTTTTCATGTAATGTTCGCACGCGCCAGCACGTAATGATCCAAGGCTATAGAAATTGCTTTATAAATAGGCTGATCTTTCGAAATCTTTGGTTAATACATAAAGTGTTACATCTAAACGTGATGATTTGTACTATATTGTCTTTTGCCCAAATATCTACTTTCCACTTTAAGATTTTGTAAGGAGTATATCATGACATTCACTCTCGATATATTGCATTGCTATTGCATTGCTTTAAAGTAACATCTTCTCATTTAGATATATTACGGTATATTTATTATTACTGTATCAGAACACCACGCCGCCTAAAATAAAATGAAGTTTGCCTGGATTCGGGAGATTTGGTATTTTTCCGGAGTTGGCTGAGGCTCCCCCCCCCCCCCCCAAAAAAAAAGGAGGAAAGCCTCACCACGCACGTATATGAATTTACATCTACTAGACATTGCGGTTGTTTATCGTGGAGCAATTTATTAAAAAATGAATTTCAGTGGTTGTGGCCATATCAATAATAATATAATAATACCGGGACCTAAACTTTGAGTTGAGATTCGCCTTCCATCTCGAGATCTCTATTTTCAACATTTTCGTTCGGGAAACATGTTGGGCAGCATTTATCGAATATCAAGACCTTCAACTTATGGAGTCCCCAAACGATCAGGATATGAATGACCACGACTGCGACCACTGCCCCGACGGAGAGTCCAGACGCGAGACCCGGACTGGCACCGAAGTCGAGAACGGAATAGATGTACGGGTTACCCTTCTGGTCGGTGCCCCCGGCTGCGTAATATATCCCAGCAAAGACAACGTATGCGACGGCGAACATGAACGGGTAGATGAAGTGCAGGATGCGAATGACCATCGCCGAGAGGAAGATCTCGATCAGGGCGACGATCCCGTTGAGGGTATGGAAGTTGATGTCGTAGTACAGATCGGCCGTTCCGGGAACGTAGAGGGCGCCCCAGTACAGGAGGGAGACGAGGATAGCGACGGAAGCGTACGTGTTAAAGAGCAACCACTGGCCGCGGTGAAAGAAATACCAAGGGACGTCTGAAAAATAGATAATTAAATACATCATTTGACGATATCTTTAGACAACAAGGTGTTTCATAAATTGCCAGGCTATTCAAATCTAGACTCCTATTAGCAACTGTATAAAATATTCTGTATTTAGCTGTCTCTCTATCTCTCCATCACCCTCCCCCCCCCCCCCCCCCCCCCCCCCACTCCCCACTGTACTGAGGTAGATGGAAGTTTAACGAAAGGGCGGATCCTAAATTTGGTGTTAAAAAGGGATGAAATTCCAACAAAAAATGATTCAAAATTCATATTCGTACAATTAAAGGGAGTGTGTCATGAGGAAGCTATGTACCCGGGGCCACGGATGACGCGACCGCAGCATTCACGTGCGTGCAAAAATAGGCGAAACCGAAGCGCGAACGCTAGCGAGCTGACCCCGTTTAGCGCGCCGACCCAGTTAATCAAGTCCATTCTTTTCTCTTTTTTCAATGCGTAAGTTTATATGCAACTGTTCAAAAGGAGACGTAGATGGCGTTAACCAGTATTTCCCATGATACACTCCCTTTAAAAAGACATTTTTAGGGGCAAAGTCCCAACAAGTTCCAATGAGATATAGAATGTCGCTGTCGTTACATACTGCCATGTAAGACCAAGAAGTTTCGTAAGACCAAGGAGTTTAGCTCCTTGGTAACACCAAACACGAAACGCACTAGCTGTGACTTACCATCATCGGAAGTCCACCCTGCAGGTTTCATGAAGGCCGCATAGACGATTATGTTCCACAGGGCGCAGATTTGGTACACCAGCATTAGGATGTAGCCCCAGTGGGTGAGGTAGATGAAGAAGTACCCGCCGTACGGGCCTCCAGGACGAACCGACACGATGAATAAATAGAGGAAATAGCCCAAGAGATAGAGCGTGATCAGGAGACGGTAGGCCAGGTATACTCCGCAGTGCATCGGACACTGTCGGTGATAAACGTTTGTAGAGTAGCATGAGACAAAACACTATTTAGAAGTAGTATTAGAATTATCAGTAGTAGCAGTTATAAAGTAGTAGTAGAAGTAGTAGTAGTAGTAGTAGTAGCAGCAGCAGCAGCAGACCACTAGCAGCAGCAGTAGTATTTATTTTTAAAGTGATTCGGTAACATGGTTGAAGGTTGATGAAAAAAATTCATAATTTTTTGTATGAAATGCTACTTTTTATCTCTACTGTAGGCCTACTAACCCTCTAACATGCAAACAAATCCTTAAGAAATTCTCAATGAAACCACAAAGATATTTATGGTTTTCTTTGAAGGCGTCACTGTGCAACAGACTACAACAGTAAATTTTCCCAACCGCTTTTCCATGAAAATAAGACGTAAGAAAAGCTATTTGTCTGCGGTACTATTGTATAGCAGGCAAATGTTGTTTGTATCGTTAATGAATGCATATTTATGTTGGGTCCGGGGCCATGCCCCGATGGAATGTAATTTTCATAGGCAGCTCGTACAGGTGTGTGAGCTAATTCTGCCACGGAGACCAGGGCGTGGCATCAATTAGTGTGTAATTGAATCATTCTTGCTTGATTTTTCAACGAGACTACTTTTAGGATGGTTTCTTTCAAACTTCATCGCTTGCGCTGGCAGAGCTTCATGGGTTCCTTGGAAGAGGAGAGGCAGCATCAGTACAGAGAAGTAGTGGCATCTCTACAAGGGTCATTTCCAAGTGAATTCACCAACCAAGTTCAAGGAGAGTTGTACCAAGCAATGGTCAAGGAGTATGAATATTTCATTGAAGAAGGAAAGAAGGATGCTACTTTCACATTTTGGTCTTCCTATCTAGATTTGGTTGAAAATATCTTCCTGTTTATACGTGCAACACGAGAAGGAGATTGGCAAATACATCTTGCTTCAGTCAGAGCCCTACTTCCTTGGATGTTTGCCTATGACAGAACAAATTATGCACGGTACCTGCCGGTTTATTGGATCGAGATGAGCCAACTTCCTACCACTCATCCATACATTTACAACGAGTTGATGAAGGGTCACTTTGGAGTGCAACGCCAAGACAGTCATGGGTTTGCACAGGTGGCATGTGATATGACTATTGAGCAGACAGTCAATAGGGATACAAAGACCGGCGAAGGAGTAAAGGGGTTCTCCAACAACCAAGGAGCGACAAACCGCTGGGTCAGAGGCCACCATGAAAGAGCCCTTATCACAAGACGGTGCGAAGAAATGACTGGAAAGGGCGAGAAGTCTTCAAAAAGAGTAGACTTAACAAAAAGCAGGATGACAAGGGACCAGCAGGATGTCGCCAATATCATGAGTACCATCAACAGCATGACAAATACCTTTGTGGTCGATCGAGAGACAGATGCTGATGATCTTGTGCATCTCTCATCAGGCATTGTTGCGTCAGTCAGTGTGTGCTCAGATCTTCTGAAAGCAGGCGAGAAGGGGGACAGAGCATTCATCAACTTTGCCAAAGCCAGACTACAAGGAGATACCGATCTTAACAAGACCATCACCAAGATGAAACTTAAGACATTTGCCGATTCTGACAAGGCAAAAGTCAACATTAAAGGGAGAGAAGTTGTGCTTAAAGAGATGGTTCATTGAAATGTGGAAAATGGGCAAATTACACCTCTACAGATTGCTGAGAACATTAACAAATTGAGCAAAGCACTTTTGAAGCCCTCACTGTTGTGAGGAATAAATTAAATGCAATCTTGTTACCCTTTCCTGAACCCACTCACTAAGTGAATTGACGGCGTTATTTCACATGCGAAACTATGACGTCACAATATGAACAACCTACATCACACATTCGGGACAATGTTGGATACCCATTGCAATTTTCAGATATGGGTTAACGTTGTTTGTATATTTACCGCCAGTGGTGATATTTCCTCTTTTTTGGCATTTTGAATGAGATACACTGAATAAATGATACTTTCTACAAATGTTTGTTTGATTTTTATTTATTTTTCCGTCACATTTGAGCATAAAAATCGGGAAAATAATCACATATTCTGAGGGCACTTCAGCGTGTATGTGTCTGATCTGGGAAGGCAAAGGACATTTTGCATGCTGACCTAACGACTCTTTTGGAGTGAAATAGGCGACAAATTTACATAGAATTGTCCAGATATTCATTACAAAAATGTGTGATTAGGCTGATTAATTTACATTTTTGATAAATTAAGTCGTATAGGACCCTGATAAACCGAGATAAACAGATCAGTCCGGTTCGCGATTCACGGCTAGCTCGAGCGCCGGGCTACGGGCTAGGCTGGCTAGCAAGCTGCGCTAGATGTGATGCACGCATTATAGAAGTCAGTGTATTGCACACATAGTACACGCACAGAGTACGCACGCACAGCTACCAGCTACGGGAAACTTGAACGCTACATCGACAATATATTCCATCGCTTTTTGGAAGTTATATACCATTTATCTAGACTAACGTCAGATTAAGAACCAAAACCATGCCATGGAGGAGCCTTCTGGAGTATACTCAAGTATGTTTTGGTCCATATCCATATTTCCAGGGGATTTTGATGAAGGTAAACAGCGTTAGTTATAAATGGGTACGGTACTCGAGAGTCAATGCAAATCGCACGCAAACTACAACTCGCGTCGTCAATCGTTTCAGCTGAGCGGCCCGCTGTTCATATTGTGATGTCACTTCGAAAATCAGCTGACTTACGATGTTTTAGGGGCGTTGCGTGGGTTGATTTTTCGTCAAGTTCAATCAACTTTTATAAATTTCGCTCGAATGTACAAGTTACACAAATGTAATGATTTTACTCAGTGTAATATTTCGATTGCAATGATACCAAATTCAGTCAAGTTTGAAATCAATAAACCATCTCTTTAAGAGCACCCGGGAGTGACTGGCAAGGCTCATCATCATCGGCCGTGTGCGCAAAGTTGACCAACGGAAGATGCTAAGTCACTCCTTAAGCACATACCCACCAGCCATTTGGACAGAAGATGGATGTTTGGTCAAGAACAACAAGGCTGCCCTCCTTCACCAGTTGGAAAATTTGCCAGAGTCATCCCCAACAGTGGATCGACTGCTGGAGTCATTGTGGATTGTTGATGGTATGGCATTGCTTCAAGGCCTAATACCAAGAGTAGGATGCCTGCTATCATGGGACAGTTGGCCAAGAAAAACTTGAAGGATGCATTCTACCTAGCCAGAAGCACCAGTTCTGATCAAGTCCACTTTGTCACCGACACATATCCGCCTTTCAGCATAAAAGGTGAAGAAAGAAATAGGCGTGCTGCAAGTGGGTCCCAGCGTATAAAGATTGCAAACCAAGACCAACCGGTTCCAAAGCAATGGAAGAAATTCTTGGCAAATAGCTTCAACAAGCAACACTTTGCAAAGTTTTTATATGAGTCGTGGAGTGCTTGTGGTGAAGATGAATTCAAGGGAGTTGATGTATATCTGGCTCATGCTGAAGAATGCCACAAGTTATCTTGTCGTAGTGGTACCACTGTCAGTGAAGCGATTCTAGAGCTATACACTACTCAAGAGGCCGACACGAGGATTATGCTACACGCAAAGTACATCAGCAAAATGGGTACAAAGGATCTCATCATAAAGAGCCCGGACACCGACGTATTCGTCATTGGCGTGTCTGCCCAACTTGAGGGTTCCAAGTTGTATTTTCATACTGGAAAACAAGATAAGGAGCGCACAATTGATTTGAACGCCATACAGTGTCATCTGGGAGATGAAATCATCGATGAAATTATAGGCCTCCACCCATTCACGGGTTGCGATTCAGTCAGTGCTATGTATGGACGGGGAAGACTAAACCCTTTACGTTGATGTCGAAGACTCCAAAGTTTATCAAGGCATTTCAGGAGCTTGGAAAAGCATTCACACTAAATACTGATGACCTGATTTCTACTCTGGAGGAGTTTGTTTGCAAGTTGTATGGGATGAACGAAATCAGTAAGGTGAATGAAGCAAGATATGCTCTGTTTTCCATGGCGACGAGACAAAAAGACATTATGTCCCC
Organism: Strongylocentrotus droebachiensis; assembly: GCA_035222895.1. Taxonomy (NCBI): domain Eukaryota; kingdom Metazoa; phylum Echinodermata; class Echinoidea; order Camarodonta; family Strongylocentrotidae; genus Strongylocentrotus; species Strongylocentrotus droebachiensis. The sequence continues at coordinate 2,029 of JAVYIG010006965.1, read as the reverse complement.
AAACAACGATGCCCTCATGAAACACATCCATTTGGAGGCGCTACCTAGAGAGCCAGCCAGATGTTCCGTCACCAGTTGGGCAAGGTTGGCAATCGGTTGATGGAGGGCTTCGAATAGCCTGGATGGATATGCAACCTGCTCAACAGAGCATCCTTGAACTTACTTCATGCAAGTGCAAAAAGTCCAAATGTAAAGTCACAGGAGCAGATGCCCAGTGTTGTGCGCCTTTGGGCCTTCCCTGCACAGAACTGTGTGAGTGCAAGAACTGCGACAACATGGCTGTGCCAGGTGAGGAACCAATCATTGGAGAAGAAGAGGAAGCAGAAGCCGATGAAGGTGACAACTGTGACGATGAGGAGAACTTTGAAGAAGAGGAGTTATTTTAACATGTTCAGGTAGGTAGCAAAAACTCATATATCCCATAAATAATAAATAAATAATTATCATCTAATATTAAAGAACAGTCAGGTTTTGTGCTAGGCAACCAACTTGAAGTTGAAAAACATTGTTTTATGTTTAACTATATTCGCCAGCGAAAAGTTTACGCAAGTCCATAGTAACTGAACCATGCGCATCCAGGCACAAGAGTGTCGGAAGTGTACTTACCTGTAAGTGTAGTGCTAGTTTCGATCTTGATCCAGGATTCAGAGCCTGATCCAGTTAAATGTTTGAACGTAGCACTTCAAAGGCGAATACTGCAGCATGTTAAAACTATGAATAATATATGTTTTAAGTTAGCCCAATATTCTAATATTTTTATCATTTTCTTTACATATGGAAAAGTGGTGTCTTTTGGAGAGTCTCGAACGTATGCTCGCGCGCATGTAATATAACCAATGGGCACAGGCTTTCAAAACCGTTCTTTTGTCAAAGATATTGGTGTAAATTTGCAAAGCTGCAAAATACAAGGCTGGCGCGAACGGTATTCTATTGTCTATATTTTTTTCTTGTATTTTTCAGAATATGAGAAAATAATTCTAAATATTTGCGTCGAAATAGGCCTCGAAAGAAAGATTTTCAAGTGAATTTTGACACCAACCCTTCCACAGCAATGCACGTACTTGCACACTTCGAAGCAGGAAACATAATCGATAACCCCGTGTTTGAGACTCTGTATCCCAGCAACGGATTACCCTACGCATACAGCGTTTTCACTTCCCAGTGCGGAATTTATCCCCCTCTGTTATATTAAAATCAAGCTGATTAGTCTAGAAAATTCGTCGTAAAAAGATCTTTTCAATCCAATCGCATTTGGCGACACTCGGAGCCATTAGAATAGAGAGTTATGACGTCATATCACGCCATGACTCCCTTTGCGTGGCTGTGTGTGTAGGGTCATGAATTATTCATGAGACGTACCTGTGCGCGCTGTGCAAAGAAAGACACGCACAGATCCACTTTAGTGGAATTTTGGCCTGAAACTTTTCCATATGTATTGTGTCTTTATAGCCTAAAAATGATGACATGAGAACCAGGTTCTAACAGCTCCCAGCAGACTACAACATGCGCTATGAAAACCAAGTCTTAACAGCTCCCAGCAGACTACAATATGCGCTATGAGAACCAAGTCTTAACAGCTCCCAGCAGACTACAACATGCGCTATGAGAACCAAGTCTTAACAGCTCCCAGCAGACTACAACATGCGCTATGAGAACCAAGTCTTAACTGCTCCAGCAGACTACAACATACGCTATGAGAATCAGGTCCTAACAGCTCCCAGCAGACTACAACATGCGCTATGAGAACCAAGTCTTAACTGCTCCCAGCAGACTACAACATACGCTATGAGAACCAGGTCCTAACAGCTCCCAGCAGACTACAACATGCGCTATGAGAATCAGGTCCTAACAGCTCCCAGCAAACTACAACATGCGCTATGAGAACCAAGTCGTAACAGCCCCCAGCAGACTACAACATGCGCTATGAGAACCAAGTCTTAAGAGCTACCAGCAGACTACAACATGCGCTATGAGAACCAAGTCTTAAGAGCTACCAGCAGACTACAACATGCGCTATGAGAATCAGGTC
>JAVYIG010006964.1:5000-108995 GCA_035222895.1 Strongylocentrotus droebachiensis | reverse complement strand
TATACTTTTGAAATTATAATGCATGTGAGATCACAGAGTCAGAACAATTGTAAGATAAGTATTACTTTACCCGAGGGGGGGGGGGGGGGGGAATGAGAAAGGTGTAAGATTACTGAGGGGAATAACATAGACGAGAGAAGCAAATAGACGATAATTAGAAAAGAGATATACAAAGAGAATAAGGATAGTATAAGAGACAGAAAGAAACAGATATGACTTAGAAAAACAGAGAGAGAGAGAGAGAGAGAGAGAGAGAAAGCAAAGAGTGAGCGTTTGTGTGTTTGTGTGTGAGTTTTCATGTGTAGGATATGTGGGGGAAAAGATTGAAAGAAGAACAAAATAATACAGATTTACAGGGAGAGAGAGAGAGATAGAAAAAGAGAACGAGAAAGGAGAGGAGAGAGTGTGTGTCTGTGGGTGCCTGAAATTTCAGAATATGTGCGTGTGGGTTCGTGTATGCGTGTGCGTGTGTGTGTGTGTGTGTGTGGGTGTGCGTGTGTGAGAGAGAGAGAGACAATCTTCATCTCTGTAAGGTGTTTATTTTAATCAGACGAAACCTACAAATTAGTAGATCTGATGGAGGCGGCGTAATCTTCACACCTACCCCTCTCTAGGTGAGGTAGCCGTGAAATATTGACATCACTTTTGCTTGAGCAGGTACCACCCTGTCTCTGCTGCCATTAGGCCCCGAGTCGAGAGGTCTAGAGTTTTGACTTTACGTACCAACTATTCAACTTCCATTTTAAATTAGAATTTACTGTTTAGCATTTGTATGGAAGATCTTCTCACTATTACCATTTGTGAGATCAACAACAGTGTCTGCTTTGACTTGTATTTGTTGTTGTTATTGTTGTCATTATTATTATCTGAAGTAGTAGTAATATCAGGAGTAGTAGTACTAGTAGTAGAAGTGGAAGTAGTAGTAGTAGTAGTCGTTATATTTTGATTAGTAGAAGTAGTATTATTAGTAGTAGTAGTAGAAGTAGTAGTAGTAGTAGTAGTAGTATGAGTAGTAGTAGTAGTAGTAGAAGTAGTAGTAGTAGTAGTAGTAGTAGTAGTAGTAGTAGTAGTAGTAACAGCAGCAGCAGCAGTAGTAGTAGTAGTAGTAGTAGTAGTAGTAGAAGTAGTAGTAGTAGTAGTAGTAGTAGTAGTAGTATGAGTAGTAGTAGTAGTAGTAGAAGTAGTAGTAGTAGTAGTAGTAGTAGTAGTAGTAGTAGTAGTAGTAGTAGTAGTAACAGCAGCAGCAGCAGTAGTAGTAGTAGTAGTAGTAGTAGTAGTAGTAGTAGTAGTAGTAGTATAGTAGTAGTAGTAGTAGTAGTAGTAGTAGTAGTAGAAGTATTAATAAGAGTACTAATTGGGGGACATTTCGTTATTCTGGCATTTATACATTTTTAGGGATTATAGGCATTTTTGTTTACCAAAAATAACTGTTTTACCTTTAAAGACATCTTTACCGGTAAACACAGGAGTCTAAATAGGGGCGATATATACCAGTCTCCCTCCGGTGGTGATCAGTATGGGATATTAGAGATCTCTGTATACCCCCCCCCCCCCTTCCCTCCAGCGCCACGGCGGAACCACCACCAGCTACAGGGGAAGAAAAAAAAGCTCGGCACGCCGGAATGGAATGATTAAAAACGTGTCACTAATCCCTTACATCTCCTCCGGCCAGAAATCCTACTAGAATGGCGATATATGTCACCGTTTGGTTAACACTCAGGCGCCATCGTAATCCTCCCCAACTAATCCAAAATCCCAGACAGTATTCAGAAGAAAAAAATAACCCCCAGATATGAAAATACATATCATAACCAATAAATTCCCATTTTGAAGTACATGTTTCATTACACGGAAATCTCCGAGCGTCTGTATTAGTAATTATCGGGCAGGGGCGAAAAGAGAAGGTTGCTGACAAATTGTGCGTATTTGAAGTAAGCTGTGACGGAGGTAATAACGGGAATTTAAGGCCTTCCTTCTATTTTGGGGAACGATTGAGAGAAATATGCATTAATTGACACTTCTCAACAAGCATCTTAGTACTGAAATCTTTTGGGGTGGAGAAAAATATTCATTTAAAATCATGAAGGAATGTTTATCAACCCATAACCGATCATTATTTTTGCCTTTAAAGGTAAAGTTGAGCACTGGTCATGTGATTGCATTATGAATGAAACTGTCTTGAAAAAGGTTGATGATGTATGAGTTAATAATTATCATAATAATGATAATAATAGGTCCATTTATATAGCACAGCTACTATAATTATGAAAATACTCTGCTGCGCTTTATAATACAAGATATCATATTAATACCCCGGCTGTATATAACTGAGCTGCCATTATAAGGTACTAAAGCGTTAAATTCATTGTTCATCTTTATCAGAACTCGATCTTCTCTTTAAGATGCAAGCGTGAATATAATTATTACGACCATGAGTGGACGCGAGAGGGGTGATATTTTGATTAAATTGGGTTGAACGCCACCTGAGTATGGGGTTGAATGAAGCATGCAGTTATAACGATATGTAAAAACACACACAATTTATTGTTTGAGATCACGCGTATTATGGCATACACTGTATATATTCAAAAACCTGATAAAATGTTAACACTAGAAGTATTTCAAATCAAATCAAATCAAATCATTTATTTCCAAATTCCAACATCAATTAAAATCAATGTGTAAAAAACAGTCAATGGGCAATAAAAACATTATAAAACTATGACATTTCAATCAAACGATTAAGAAGAAAACAAAACAAAACAAGTATAGCAATCAAAGAGAAACAAGGTACAGACTACATTAAAAACATAAGTGGATAATTGGAAAATGGTGAACACAATGAAAGCCAGGTTTTGGGCTTGTTAGGGTGTGTTCACCTAGTTTGTGTATTTGTTTGTTTTTTACATTATTATTATAAAAAATAGACATTGGTCAAACAATACATAAAACATAGAACATGAGAACATGAGAACATGAAAACATAAACATGAAAAATCATTGTTTAAAAAAACATATAAGAGCATCAAACTTTGCTGACGAAAGTACATGGTAAACACGATTTTGTGTCCAAAACTTTATTTCGGACAGTGTTCATGATTGAAAGTCATTAAAGCAATTCGTCTTTCAAATAAAAATTAATAAGAACACCTTAAGAATCAATCGCATTGGTTGTTTGAAAAGACGAAATACTCTGGCATTAATGCCACAAATATTCAAGGAGAAGAAATAATCAAAGATAAATAACTTTGTTTTTTAAATGTCACTACCATACGACCCATTTATACATTATTATACGTTATTTATTTGGCATTTATGCCTTATTGAATACATGTAGCCCATTTTGGTAGTGGTGCCTCACAATTTAACTGAACCTAGATGCTCAGGTGATCGCCCACAGTACCTCGTACATTTAATAACTAAATTATCCATACTCCGCGTAAATTTGATTTTTCTTTTTTTCTTTTTTTTTTTTCTTCTTTTCATTCTTTTCTTTCTTCGTAACTCAAGAATGACGAGGGGGACTGGCTGAATTAGGGCATTCGTTGAATACTTTCAGATGTAAGATTTGAAACATCATTGAGGACAAATCAATTTTTCACATACTTGAACAATATTTACAAAACTTGGTAAGGGTATATTTTAATGTATTTGTTAACTATATATATATATCATATTGCTAGTCGTTATTATCATGATTATGATTATTGTGATTAAATGTGCATTGATTCCACCTAGGGGCTGGGATTAATTTGTCTAAAATAAACGTTCCAATTATGACATTCACCCACAGAGGTAAGCGAGGGAGGTAGAGTTTTGGACTCAAAATCATGTTTACCATGTACTTTCGTCAGCAAAGATAAACCAGAGATCTAGCGGTCCAAATATGATAGAAGAAAGTTGCCAAAATATTGATAATTTCAAAACTCTCAGCGGGGCAGGCTGCAGCCCCCTCAGCCCCCGTCTCGTACGCCTATACGAATGGGAAGGAAGATAAAATTGAAGAGGGTGGGCTTGGAAGCAATTCTAGAACCATTGATCCGCGGCCACCTGGTTGATGTGGTCTCCGGCGTGCGACTTGCTGGCGTCTCCGCTGACAAGCCCGTCGACAGACTTCGGTATTGTTCGTCTACCCCTCGTCGACATGCCGAAGTTCCCTCGAGGATTGCCGAAATGAACACCTGACTCTGGTGAGATGTAGCAACATGATCGTCTGGCGTCAGGCGCCCTGTGAAGCCAAACAGAGGTAAGTGTCGTTGTGAAAATACGACCTTTCTTCATTAGAAAAATACACCTGTGATCGCGTAATTATTGAAAACCAAACTCATATCAGTACCACAAGATTCTTGTCTCTCCCTAGCTCAGTCATGAAGGAATTACAATGCATGGATGTATTAATCTTTGCCGATATTCTAAAAATGATGCAAAATGGCGCCTGAGTCCCTTTGTCGTGAAAGCCAATCAGGTCGGTTATTTACAAAGCCGGTCGACATGTTGGAATGAAGATCTCGTTTGTCACTCGCTAGGCAGTTGTGTTGACAACATACGGGTCTACCTGACATCTATGGTGGCCTTAAAATATTCATGGAGCATGGCATTTTATGCTACTCAAATTATGTCTGTGATTTGTATTTTTCTTTCTTTTTTAATAATAATATTGATTATCTTTATATGCTTCTTAAATTGAAAAATAGGAATTTTTCTTTTCCTACAACATTTTATTTCAGAAGCGTTATAAACTTGTGTGCTATCCTTAAAACTTCAACATCCAAATTTGTTTTTCAAACTTACAAAACATGAAACGGCCTTGAAAATGATGATTAATGAAGAAGTTACATATTTTCATTTCCTTACAATATATTAGCATGAGATAAAAGGGTGACCATGTTCGTAAGGTAAAATTACGCAATTATTCTGTAGACAAAATATTTCGGATTGATCATGAGTTGGAAGTTACACTGATTTTGTGCATTATCAGAATTAACCATAATACTATTTTCGTTGAAAATGTAAGACGGTTGTTTACATGAGGAAAACAAAAATCGAAAACATTTTGATATAAAATAAATTACATAATAATGTGTTACATTTTCTTTCTAAATTCAAACGCATCCCTTTGTGTTCAGTCATCGCGGTCCAGTGGAGAAGTCACCGGACTACATGTATGAGCGAATTTTGGTGCGGGTTCGAATCTCTGCCACGGTACCAATATCATTTGACAATACATTTTCACCGAATTGTTACTCTCGACCCAGGTGAAGTAAATGGTTTCCCGATAAGAAGAATTTCCTTGAATGCTTTAGTGCCTCATTGGGTTACTTTGGCAAATGCTAACTCGCTCTGGGAAATTATATTATATAACGCTTTGTATTTACAGGTAATTGGGTCTTCTATTGAAGTCCAACTACATCTAATAATTATTGAATAACCCTAAAGCGAAGTATACTATCTTAGGTGGTTGTCGTATTTCTGTTTCAAAATATAAAGCTCAAAGTAAGATGAAAGGGACAAGTCTGGTTGTTTGATTTGGTATCATGTCATGTGCGGACACGAGTTGTGTTAAAGAATGAAAAATGTCTTTATTTCAGTAGCGGTGAAGAATACTTTGATTCAAGATCGTGTTGGGGTTGAATGTTTAGTATCCAATATCGTGGACTAGAAACATGGAATGGATGGGGGTGGGCGCTCCGTGCCCTGATCGAGTTCTGGACATACCGACGAGATGGATGGATAACTATTCAAGACCTGGTGTGGAGGAGGGGCCGGGACCCACATTCGGCACCAGCTTGCCACCGGAGTAGATGCCGCTGCGAGAAGGGTGAACGATACGGGCGATGACACAAGAAGAGGGCTCATGCTACCTGCTGGTATGGGTGGTTATGGATAAATGATAGCGTTCGGGTGTCGAAGAGGATCAATCGGGTATTAGGACGCACACAACATGTAGTGTGACACGACATAGCACCAGGAGGTCAGAGGTAGGGGCACTGGCGTAGCCATGGTGTGGAAAAGGAATAGGTAGCGTGCCCCCACCCCCAAATCAAATTAGTGTTGTCGGTCACTAATTAGCCTACAACATGCAGTCCAACCTACTTTATGTAGTTGGACATAACGCACCACCAAGTGGAGAGGACAGAGGTAGGGACCTTAATAGACAGGGGCGTAGCCATTTCTGTTTTTTAGGCACGCCACCCCCCCCCCCCCCATCAAATGGCCAAGAAAACGTCAAAAAGAGGGGGAATAAAGAAAGACGGGGAGAATGGAAATGCAACGTGAAAGGAGCATGATACGACCTACTCCCGAATCCTCCCTCACTCAATTATTATTGGAGCCCCCATTGATATGAGCCCCACCCCCTCTGAGTGGCTGGACCCACGTTACGCCACCATTAAACCACTATGATGTCACTACCTGATACATTTAATATTGGGTAACAATTGGAAACAAGGTACGCCCGTAACCGAATAAGCAATATGAAAATTATATTTGGTTCACTTGAGAGATAACTATGTATCAGTAGACATCTGCTAAATTGTCTTTTAAACGAGTTAATTTCAACTGCAGTTGCAATTGTTGATCAATAAATAACCTACCTTCGCTCAAAAAGGCTATTAAACATAAATTAAATCCAGGTTCTATCTGTCTTAATATTGCATTATTCAACCCCTGTTATAAGTTTTCATGTGAACTATTTGCAACTTCTTGACGCCACGAAAGCAAATTACAGAAATTTAGTACGATGTAAAATGAATAAACCTCTGGAAACATATTCCATGAAAGGACAAAGTCAACGTATCACACGTAATAGTACAAGGGTTGTGGAATTGAGTTTTTTTTTTTTTTGGTACCATTCATGGAGAACACTAATATTTATTTGAGATAACTTTCGCCCTCGAAATCTAATTGAATTTCTCTTTTCAAGTTAAAATCTGCAATTTCCTGTCAAGGTTTGACATTCTAATACGAGTCTACTAATAAAACGTTCGGCAATTTTTAATCAAAATGCTTACAAATAGAACCGTTTATTTAAAGGAACGAAAGTGTCAACATTATGTGTTCAGTACTAGTGATCTTTCATCTTTTGAGCAACATGAGGCTTTATGTTAACAGAGTCAACACCAGTGCGCCGCGCTTGAACTAAACAATAGGCAACATCTTAACACTTTCCCTCACATCTCAAAAAAGTCATTTCCGCCAAGAAATTCTAGCTGGTATCATTTTCCCTTCTTTTCCTTCCTGACTTCGAACCAATGAATAACGGTATCATGCCGGTGTAATTTGAAAAGATAACTTCATTTACGAGGTTGACACGTCAGACTTGTCACAGAACTGTAGCGGTGACACCTCGTTGTATTGGGGTACTGCACAATGTTTGCTACACAAGAGCGATATTAATGAAAGGCAGAAAAGGCATGATGTTTTCGACACCACCCGCCATTTTCTCTCGCTCCAGGTCTATAAGGAGCGTGTATCGAAGTAATGTTAATGATGCTTTGTATCTTGTTTAGGTTTGTTTAAAGAGTCATCTTGTGTTGGACGCGCGGATTCCTCACCTCCACACACACCCGTGCAGATGGTATCTCCGCTCGGTTCCTGTTTGATGTAAACGCTTTTAATTTTCATCCAAGTTTTATTTGAACTCTTTTACCGTCTGCTAAGTGTTGCATTGATTCCGATGTAGTGCTGGTCGTGTAACAGCAGCAGCGGCGGCGCTAAAAACGCTCGCGCTTCGCTACAAAATGAAGGTGGCGGTTTGATGTTGTATTATTACTCAAAGTGTTACTCTAGCAGAGATGCGCAAGCTTTTCTTTCATCTCGTCCCGCGAGATTTCGCGCGATGAATTTGTTATTTTCGCCTTTCTGAAAATTTAATTCGAAAATCCGAAAGAGTTCTTTCCCCTCCTGTCTCTGCGTCGCCGACAATATATCCGCCAGTGCTCAGCGCTGGGCTTGTGTCCGGCTCATCCGGGACTTGGGTGATTTGAGAGGGTGTGGGCCGATTAGATGATGGGAAAAGGGAGAGGGGGAGAGAGAATGAGATTGGGGGATGGGGAGAGATGAGGAGAATGGTGAGTTTAGAAACAAGGCATCCTCCTCGAAGCTTGTGGCTCCTCTCGCTTTGACTGCCACCGCGTACGCGCCCTTTTTTGTTTTGAAGAAGCCCCTCCGTACCGCCACCAAGCCCGAGGCCTCTTTGACGCTTTTTAGTGAATTAGCTATGCTCTCACCCTATCACCTACCCTCTCACCTCATCCTTCTCACATGAGATATACCGACCCGTCTCGTCCCCGACAACTCCAACGGCTTCTCGCCTTTTCCCTTTCCCCCAACGAAGAGCCGAGTCGGGAGAACACCCAGGCACCAACGTTGCAATATCTCCCTCTCTCCCAACAACCTAGAAATAATAATAATCATAATGACATCGTGCGGCCTCATATTTGTTAAATGGTCGCGAGGGATGATGGTGTTATAAAGTTTACCGCGGACTATCATCTGGGAGACCGTGGAGAAGATCCCTTCTGGCCATTGCTCCGTCAACCATTACAAAATCATAAAGAATTTCAAGTAAAGTATCATTAGAGACATCTTCTTGATAACGCTGTACCCGCCATTCCGCTGAGGATAGAGTGCTATAAGCCTTCAAAGCCAGCCGAGTTTCAATTTAGAAATTAACTTGATGAAATAAAGTAAGAGGAAAGGAGACAGGCAACTTAACACATTGGGTCGGTATTGATACACAAAGGTTAAAACCATCTCATTCAGAAGCCATCTTACAAAGACGTTGGAGACTTTGGATAAATATTATGCCAAGAGGATTAAAAAGAAATACAAGCCAGAAAATGATACACCATGAGACTGTTTGTTAGTGATGCTGTCTCACAATCTCATAGAGATATAAACAGGGCATTATCCTCTCTTGTGAATCAGGCAATTTACTTTTGAAGAAATACTCTTACATAATTAGTGATTTTCTTTCATGGATAATTCCCAATTTGGGGTAAGAAATGTCAAGAAAGTTTGTATGATATTTATGGATGTAAACAGTGCATTAAGAATGTTCTTTCAGAAGCCGATAAGATTAAAATCTATTAGCTAATGTCATATTGAACAATCCCGATTAACAGAGACTTTCCTTCATTGGGTTTCATGATGTCTTAACATTATCTTTCATAATCAGCTTATGTTCACTTGACCTTTCAATTGATCTGATTGAAATTTGAATACATGTACTTTCCTTAATTTGACAGAGTGAACCTGATATGAACGGGGTTTCAAATCGTTCCATGCACTTTAATAAGTCTACCGTTCCGGTAAACATTAATATTTTAACTTCAAACAACACTTGAAATTTATGATGATGGTCTTCGTTTAATATATATAGGATTTCCCGGCCAAATTCGTGAGTTTGTCATTCAAATTAATTTGTCTTGCGTTCAAATTCGACGGTTTTAGTGCAGTCAGCTATATATCGGGTTTATATTCCCTTTTCTAGTTTTCAAATCTATGGAATTTGCGTTAGAATCTACGTATGTTTCATTCAAATTAATAAACAATGTGCTTCTTTCGCTATTTGGTCATTCGATTTGGCTCAACACGATTTTCTGACAACGCGACGATGTACTTCTAGCATTCTAATTCATTTGTAGCATTCAAATTAGCACTTTGTGCACTTAAATTGATGGTCAATATACATTTCTCGTTTATTACACACTTTTTATAGCTCATTCTTTTTCTTTCAAGATTGTTTTTTCATGTGTATTTCATCTTATTTAATTTTCTTGCATTTATACACTTATACTTACTAGATTGATCTGATATTCATCAGCATTTAAGTTTGATTGTTAAGAAGAAAAAAAACGACTTGCATCTACGGACCTGATAGTCTCGGTATATTTGTAAATGTTCATGCAAGGAAGTTGTTTGTCTTATATTTCATCATAAATTTATCATAATTTCATCATAATTTCATTATGGAAGAAGGGTACAATATTGTGACTGGGGTAGGGACTAGAGTCAACAATTTGAACATGATTCATTATTTAGCCATGTCTTTAGTTATCGATCTGCTGGCGGGCAAGTAAACTATGAAACTCTTTAAGAAAAACAGAGTGGTGTGCTGGGTATAAGAGACGATGTGAATTACTTTTGTAAAATTCCGAGTCTGTAGTAAAAAGGGGCCTCTGAGGGTACCCCCACCTTTCCCGGGTATATGAACATGTCTGTGCAGAAATGCCATATCCCTTGATTTCGCCCCTTCTTTACTCTATGTCTGACTACACCCATCTGCATTGTCCTGAAAATAAATAAATGGAATAACAGCTTAGACCCCAATGGCAAAAGATGCATTTTAACTGCATTATTTAAAAACTTTAAAAATTTGTTGCAATTCTTCCCCCTAACATTCCTAACTTGAATAAAAATATTACGAATACGAATGACAGGAGTTAATTTGAATGATAAAAAATACGCTTCGACAAGTGAATATTAATTTGAATGCTATTTGAGCAGTTTCTAAATTGAATGACAGATCTATGAAACCCTTCGACCAAAATCCTAAATTAAATACAAATACTGGAAAATTGAATGATAATTGGCATGGCAAAGCCGATCTGCGCTAACTTAAATGCAAAGTAAATGAATTCGAATGACAAACACGCGAATTTGGCCGGGAAATCCTATATCATTGAATAACAACTGTACGTGATATGCGATTATGGAATTACATTTCTATTGCTATGTCATTATATGATATCACATTCCTTGTCAGAACTGCTTTCAACTAGAGTATAACGATTAATGATTTTTGTTTTAAATACAAAAATTGATCATATCTTCTCAGTCGCGCACCATTTTTGAGTATACAACATTTTTCTGAAACATTTGCGTTGTTTTAAGCAACACGTGCGTTACGATGTAGTATTTGTAGACAAAAGGAGACCGTACACAACAATCAGGTGAGTTTCCAACTTCAAAAACTATTCAGAAGAAAAGTAAACGATGAGACCACTAAAGAGAGAGAAAGATAGAGAGAGAAATAGAAAGAGAGAGAGAGAGAGAGAGAGAGAGAGGAAGAAAGAGAGAGCAAGATAGAAAGAGAAAGATAAATAGAGAAAGAAAGAGAAAGAGAGAGAGAGAGAGGAAGAGAGAAAGAAAGACAGGCAGACGGACATGGAGAGGATTATACAATGATAATTGTTGGATAAATTATTGTTGGGTAGTAAAATGAAGTTTTGTTGGAAATAAAAACACTAAAGTAACCAAGGAGGTAAAGAGGCACGTGAACCAAACACACAAAAAAGTTAAGAGAGAGAGAGAGAGAGAGGGAGAGAGAAGTCGAAGGAGACACAAAATTCATACAGTAAGATGGGATGAGATCAACATTTGTAATCCGCATAATTTGGAAATGACTCTTACAATAATTCCGGCAAGAAGAAAAAAAAATTGGAACTAGGCCGACACAAATATGACCTAGAAATCTCTCCTTCCCCGGAAAATGGGGACAAATTCATGGCTATAGCCGAGGGCTACATCACCCGAGGCAATGGACTTAGAATTCTGGTATTGATTAAGAAAAAGTACCTACCCACCCCAGGAGACAGAGCTTTATGAAAGGATGAATATCATTTGTTGATACTACTACGTCAGAGCGTTTTTGTTTGCGATATGATCGTCTTGCTGAAGCGAAAAGGACTATGAGATTCGTGTAAAGGAACCCAAGAAAGATGAAATTTTGATTTGATTTATTTACCAACAGCAATAAAGTAATATATACATTTCATACAATGTGTTTACATAAACAAGAAGAGAAACTATTGGTTGATAAAAGGGGCCAGCCAGATAATAGCACATGTCGATCGGTTATTCCTTATTTTGTACATCCATGAAATTGGCTCCAGAGGCAAAGCAGTATTCTAGCAGGGAGAAAAAGATACAGTCATAACCAAATAATTCCAATTTTATTATCTAAACAGTACCATTATTTCATCAATATTTTCATACCAAGCATCACTTTCACTTCTTGATTTATACACATTTCGATCTAATACAAAATGATGTGCGACTGCCGCAATATACAGGTATGTTTTACTAATAAGCGTAAAACGCCAAAAAAATAATAGAAAGCCGAAATCAAATTTCAAAAACATATATTTGAGTTAAATATCCGTATGCGTTGGTGAAAGACTTTATTTTGTCATCGTTCAAAATTATTCTTTGATCTTGTTGCACTAATCACCTCCTTTGTTTCTCAACAAATTCGTTCATTTTTCCCCATTTTCTGGTGAATATGAGACAAAATCTGCCGAAGCGATGACTTTGCAGAGACGGATCTCCACCATCAGTCCTGGCCCAGCTAGACGTAGACCTGGACTCCCGATGGGCTACCTAACTCGGAGCGAGCTTTTACAGGTGTTTGAAAAGTTTGGCTAGCGGAAGGTGAGTGTCCTTCTAAAGCATATGATTTTCATCAGGTTTCTTTCTGCTGAAAGGTCACGCTACTTCCGACCTGGTGGCGCCGCGGTCGGGACTCAAACCAACTATGAAATTGATGTTTATTTGCTTTGTTCTAATCGCTGAAAAACATTGAAGAGGAGGAGGAGGATCGTCTTTATGGCTGGGAGACTCCTTCATATGAGGACGAATAGCATGAACTTCATTCATGCTTGTACAAAATGTATGTTTGGAATCATAAAGATAGACATGATGATTGATACATATTTTCGTACTATTGTATTTTTGACATAATAATTTGATCTTGTTCAATTCTTGTTCGATTTCAACTAATTACTTGATTTTATCTTTACACTGTGTGAATCAGCGGTTTAATTATACTCTATTTTCAATAGATACTCAAAATAAACATATACATATATTCAATAGGTACGTGCTGAATATGCTGAATATTAAGATGAATTTTATTTATTCAGTTGCCTAAAAGTTTTTTGAGAGACCTATTTAGTAAACATATCGCCGTGTCTATTTAGCCCTACTTGTGTGGATGATTACAGAATGACACACATTTGCAGTAACATTGAGGAAGATGACATAATAGGTAAATACAATGATTGATTTTTTCATAACATCATTTTATTTAAAAACGGTCGCTCACCTGTGCTATATCAAAATAAAATTGAAATCGAATTGACATGGGTGGACGGACATTTAATGGAAAATGTGAGTCAAGATCCCTATCAATTTGTCAATTGATACGCCTAAAGGATGCAGCAGATTTCGTTACAAGTTCAAATACAATAGATTTCCACTCAATAAACAACCATTAATTCAAATTATGAAGCAAAATGTTACACTCATTCAATCTGTCAACAAACCTTGTTTGCATTTTCATGGTATACATGTACATTCATACTGAGTTCACTAAGGATGACGTCAGATTTATTATTGCGCTAACGTGGTCTAGACAGGATGATTTTGTCAACTCGTTACAGCTCATAGTACCGTTATGTCGAAAAAATGACGACATTAGAAAGTAAAAATCAATTTGGAACTCCCTCATAACCTAATTCGACTTCTTGTTGGGCAGCACCCGAGATCTAAATCTCCTCAATTTTGACCTAATTACGAGCCCCAATATTCCAACGTCAAGATTTGTTTCGAAACCTTGTATTTTTTCTTAAAACAATGTCCATCAAATTCCCTTTTGAATCGGGACAAGCAGTACCTCAGAGACCCGTTTTTATCTCCGTTGCTCTAGCTTTCGTTTCCCGGAGACCCACTTAAGTTCACTCGGTGTTTCCCATCTACCCCCCTTTTCTTATTAGAAAAGTTATAATCTTGCAGGTAACAGGAAGAACAGAGGAATTCAATAAGTAGGTTATGGGGCCAAATATTCAGACTTTTGCAAGTTGATATTGAGAGGGAGGCAAGATGTTATTATTTTTCATTTTGCAATCGTCCTTTAGAATTTAATACTATACATGACGAATGGGTGAGATCAATATGTAGAAATGTATTTCAGATGGCCAAATTGTATTGTTTGATAATGTAGTAAGACCAGTCAAAATAATAAAATTAAAAAAAATAAGGTTTTAATATTTTAAGATAAACATATGCAATATTATAATTTAAACATTACATCCGTTAGCATGACTGTAGCTTCATGATCTTTTGGATCATAAAAGCTACAGTCTAAGCTACGGATTATTATCTAGCGAATTATTATTCCTCAACTTCGTTTTTTTTTTTCGTCATGAAATACTTTAAAGAAAAAGAGGGCATATTGATGATATTTGTGAAAGAGAATAGTTAAGCTTGAGCCAAATCCTAAGAGAGATAAAAAGTCTGAAATATAATTACAAGATGTAAAGCACGCATAGGTGATAACAGATCTATGTGTTGTTAATGTTAGAAAGATATTTCAATATGTACCAAAGATGCCAGTCAATATCTAATGAAGTGATAAGTATTTATCGGTGAATGATTATTATTATTTCATTATAACACTCTAAATGCTTCAATAAGGACGATGTCAAGTCCAATACCCTACTGTGTTCCCTCTTGAAATCTTGTTCGAATAAATTATTATGCAATAGGTGATGAACAAGATTGTTGAAATTGTCATGGGTTAAACTTTTGAAAGTTTTTGCAATCCAGTTAAAAACAACAAACAAACACAAAATATGTTAGTTCCAAAACAAAATTGTGAAGTTACATCACATTTTTTTTTCTTGTTTTTTGTTTGCTATTTTATTGCGCTTGTTAATGGCATCTGTCAGTACCAAAAATCCTTCGAAAATTCCTGTAAACTATTCCGACAACGAGAGAGCCATGCAATATATTCTTGTGATTCATTTTTATATTTGTGATGGAACTAATAAACTACATGAAATGTTATAGAATTCAATTGGCACGATTGGTGAGATATTAATAAAAAGCTGGCTTCACAAAACAAACTTTGCATAAATGGTTTATAATAATTTGTCGGGATATGAATCAATTAGCGTTCGAACAACTGTAAATCCGATTCAACGACCCAGAATTGATCTTTAAAGTTTTGCATTCTTGTGAGAAGTTAGAAACTCCAGGAAGTCCATTTTGAATATTCCTTTAAATTCAATTCAAGGACCGTTGTGCAAGTTAATTGGAAGTTCTCGTAAAACTGTTGAAACGATTTCTTTCTTTCAAGGGGAAAGGCAGAAGAAGAAGGAAAAAGAGGAGAAAGAGAAGCAAATGTCCTCTGCTGTATCCTCTGGAAAAATTGTTTTTGAGATCCCATTTCAGACGGCGGGCTATTATGATGTTGATTGATGGTAGGGTGGAATGGATCGGACATCCCGGGCTAGCTGGGCGGTAAGAGAGCTCGTCGACCGCCCTCGTCGCGGCGAGACCACGACTGAAGCAGAAGGGTTTCGACTCGCGCTCCCCCTGTCACATTCGCCCATTTTTCTCCTCTATAATGGTGTTAAACACGATACGCCATGCAGGTAGTCCTTCTTTCTTTACCTCCTTTTATCAGTTCTTGTTTGTTGATTTACTCGTTGTATTAAGCAGTTAGTAACCTCGTGCAACCGTCTCCCATCTTGTCGATTTCGTTTGAAATATTGGCAAGGGAATTGGCATATATTGCCATTTGTGGAACGAAAATTCCTTTGCTAAATATGTAAAAAAGTGCTTAGGTAGCTAGCAATAGGACGAAAAGATTAGCAATTTTTATAATTATAAACAATGGTAATGTATAGTGTTAACATTCTCTGCTATAGGCCTAAGCACGATCATCACACCGATAAATGATATAAACATGCAAGACCAGCAGGATAACAAAAAAAAATGCGCAAACATATCAAAATCATGTGAAGGAATGGGGTATGTAATTTCTGTGACATATTGTAATATAATGAATTCTCCCACAAACGTTTTACATATCATCGACGGGGGGAGTTGCTGAAATTGCGGCCGACGTGTTGCCCGTCGGGGAACGCCTTGGACACACACCCCGCCTGGCTCTCTCGGTAGACATGTCAGAATATTCCACTGGATTGATCAAGATCACAGCCTCTTTATTGCTCCATTTATCTTTGAGAGCAAGAAGTCTTGGACAGCAAACCCGTGTAACTACAATGCTACCCATCCTCCACCTCATGCAAATTGTGCGGTGTCACGTAGTGTTGTTTAAAAAACAAATACAACATGTAAAACAAAGCCATGGAGAATAAGAACAAGACTTGGAGGGAAAGAAAGAACGAAAACGAAAGAAATGAAAAAGACAGAAAGAGAGAGAAAGTGAGAACGAGCGGAAAGATGGAATAGAGAACAGAGACAGATGGAATGGAGTGTTCCGGAAAAATTCGGAAGAGAGATAGAGAAAAAGAAATCTGAGTAAAAAGACAGAGAGATATTGCGGACGGGTAAAGTGAAGAAAGAACGGGGGCAGAAAGAAAGATATATATATATATATATATATTTATATCTATATAAAGAGAGAGAGAGAGAGAGACAGAGAGAGACAGTGAGAAAGGGAAAAGGGTTGGACAGAGTGAGACTAGAAAGGGCGGGAAACATTAGGAAATTACGCAGAAGGACGCGCTATCGTCTGTGCATACATCATCAGCATTAATTCGTCCGTCATAATGTGTTCCGAAACTGCACCTGTCTCCATTATTATTATGCCTTCTCAAAAAGAAACGTGCACACTGGTCCATCCTACCATTTCTATCATCCTTTTACATGCTAAGCCAGTTCCTCCCCACATAAAATCCCATTCAACATTAATGCAACATGCTCTTAATGTCGCGTCATAAAACAAATCGGTGAAAGTGGCGACAGTCCCGCGGGTAACGCCGCGCGTAATAATTTTTCGGCGGGTCTTTTTGATGACGAGGGTAAGGATAACTATCACCCGTCGTCGCGTCTTTGAGATTTTGTTTTAACCTTTTTGTGGTGTTTACGACCGAGGGCCATCGTTGGTGGCCAAATGCCCTACTAAAATAACAGTTTGGATAAGGGTAATGCAGATACAAGGCTGCGAGGTGTCGCGACGCATTTATTGTAAGCATTACATAACTATACGAGCTCCAAATTTATCACTCCCCAAGTGTTATTACTTTACCATAAGGTCAAATACATATAGTTTTTGCTGAAGCAGGAAGGGAAAAAACAAACACATTATACCGTACTAGTTTCTGAATACTGATTCATACTTTCAAATTTGATGAAGTAAAAGTATTACTTGATTGTATTTATTATACATTATGCATAATGCCCGCTAATTTTTAAGAAACAAAGACATCAATAAAGATGTTGCAATAGGATATGAAACATGTCTCTTATCAAATGCACTGTTAAAACATTCTCATTAAGTTATAATGTTTTCGTCTAAATTACCTTACGTTTTCGTAACGTAAACGAAAACACATACTCAAAAAATCCAAGATACCTTTCACTGACTTGAAGAAAACCAAGTTCTTCTGCTTGACAATTTTGGTGTCAAATGTAAAATAACTTGGTAATGTGCACAGAAAGATAAAGTTATAAATCTATAAATGTAGTTGTCGTTAAACGAATGCATAGCGGGCGGTCTCACAGTGATTGTAAGATGTGGCTCTAATGAATGTGATTTAAGGCAGGTTTACTTCTCATTTGCTTTATTTATTCCCAAACAATCCTTCCAGTGCATGATAAACACTTAAGAATTCATGCAAGGTGGTATTTTCGAAATTCAATTATTATTTTATCACAACTCAAAATCAGTTTAAACTCTAAAAAAATCTAACTACAGATGGAAAGTACCCAAATCGTTTTACCACTCCTGTTAAAAAAGAATGTTTGTATCTTATGAAGATAAATTTTACGTAACGTTCATATCTGAAATTCTTATAATGCCTGACGCCAAATGGAAATATTCCTGGCCTGAATGTGTTAAGGTCATAAGTATGTTGTTTACATCTCGTTTGGTGAAGATGAATGACGGTGATTCCCATAATTCACTGCATGAATGTAACCTACTTTCTAACCTTGAGCCGCCATCCGCTCACAGTGAAGATATTAAAGAGAAAAATCGAGTTCTGGTAAATTTGAAAAACGGGTAAACCTTTTCTTTCCTCTTTCTTATTATGAACATGTGGAAGAATAAAATAGTGATATCGTCTTTTGAAAAATATTACGTTGATATTTGTTCTCATTTAATTTAACAATAGAAATGGTTGAACAGCTTTAATGTCTGATGACACGGGTCTGTGTGGTGTCCCATATATTGATATCCGAGTCCAGTACTTTTCATTGGTTATCAGATTCTATAAACATGACACCATTCTTTAAATAAATTTGATGATTTTAAAACCTCTCAATACACGATTGTTCCTACTTGCAGCATTATATATATATACATTTACCACCATTCGAAATTACTTCTCGACTGTTTCTTCCACGATGCAATAGTGAGTGTGACCAGCACTCAACTCCATCCTTCAAGAGTCCCGAAAACAGGCGAAAATAAATGATGCCACAAATTGGACCGACAGGCCGAACAACGACGCCTCCGTTACATTCATAAATCATCAACCCCTATAACAGCCAACAAAAACATTTCCACATAACAACATCCAACTTGTGTATGAAATATGCGGTCATTGGCGGGTTAGATAGGGGGTATAGATGCTCACGTACTAAACGTAGCTTTTCACCATTATGCATTCAAGTATTTAATCACCACTTTCATTTTTCTTGTCTACTTGTTAAAACCGGTGGATTAAGGGAGCGAGGATCTTGCACATGAACGGGTAAACAAATATTCTAAAATGAAAGAAACGGGGCAAAATACAAAAAAAAACAATACAAAACTGAAGAAAATCACATAAAATGAAATACAATCTCAAAAATTGTATTTTTTATATAATGGTATTATTCAACACGAGAAAGAGGAACAAACTGAAGTTGGCAGTTATTATGTTTATAACGTCTAATAGTTATTAATATTTAAATCATTACTATTAGAAATGAAATATGATTGATCTTATTCATTCGTTCAAATACTGGTACATTCTTCCAAATCAGGGGCCAATGCAAATAGCTTTAGGAAAAGAAAAAATATAACTGTCACAATAAATTGAACACGTCAAAAAAATCTATAAAATAGATTACAGCTTTTTACTTCTCTATTTTTCTCCGATAATATTGACTTTAAAAAAATAGTATTAAGAAATGTATGTTATTTGTTCTAATATTTGTTTCAGAAGAGTGTTATTATCAATTCGACTTTTACTGAAGCACATTGCATCTAAGACTGACTGATAATTCATGCTTCACTAAAAAGAGAGATGGCGAGAACTAAGTAATGACAAAAATCACTAAAATCGTTACATATTTTGATTATGATAATAGTGTGACAAACATAACTTTCAATTAGCTACCGGATTTCCAAAAATTGTAAGTATTGCAAAAATGTAAACTGCTAATAATGTACTATGTTATTGTTAGAATACTTTCCACGAACCATGGACATATACATAATTTATACTCATTCATAAAACTGTTGTGTTTATCGTCAATATATGTTTCATAACAATCGACAATGTTAATTCATCGTTTCCACTATAGTTTTCATCAGTGAATTTTAGAGAGTTGTGCGAATTTGAATCGGACTGATTTAATTCACTTTACTTAACCTACAAATTATTCTATTGATTTCGTTAGCATGATCACTATCAAAATATATCGTTTACCATTAAGAATCATTTTTGACAGAATACTCTATTTGCATGCTAGTAATTGCTCGCTACAAACACATTATTATGTTATAATGTAAATGTAAATTTAAATGGCTAGTTGAAAAAGAAGTGTTGTATCATTCATAATATTTGTCTTTATGTATGCTATTGTAGAGTCTTCCGATCTGATAAAAGCCTCAAGTCTTAACAGGCACGACAGGTAATGTTTCGGTTTGCCATAAAGGCCAATCGATCGAACATTGCTACATGTCATCGTCAATAAAACAAAAATGAAACTTTTCTCTATATCAAGTCGTATCATCGTTGCCCATTCAAAACCCTTTTCCGATTTAATCCCCTATTTTGGTTCAGTGAAATAATTCCTCTTTCGGGTACCTTTGTAAGTGGGGCAGCGGTCCTGGGGGATAAATTTGGGATTAATTCGATGCAGATGTTATATATAAAATATTGGACTCTGGTTACCTGCACTAAATGGTGACGGCGACACAAGCTATGGAGGACCTCCGCGCTCGTCGGCGTGACATTCCGAACCTCGATGAAACATCGGGTATCGTGTTCGGTACCTTGCCAACTCGAAAAAAGAAAGAAAAAGAAAGTGAAGAGAAAGATCAGAGAGTTTGAGACACGAATTTTAAAGAGAGATAGAGAGAGAGAGGGGTGAGGGGGAGGGGTGAAAGTGGGAAGGGGAGAAATTGTTAAAAGGGGAGGTGGAGGGGGTGAGAAGAGACAGAAATAAATTGAAAGAGATAGGGAGAGCGAAAAAAAAAGATAAAGCAGAGGGAGACGAGAGAGAGAAAAAGTCAGAAAGAGAGAAAGAGAGTTGAAGAGAAAGAAAGAGAGGAGAGAAGCTTATTGAAGTTTATTTAATCTATAAAACCAAACAGATGTATTGATTTACAGCATTATCAATCCTGGGGAGTGTTTTACAAAGACTAAGATCGACTTTAAGTTGGACTTAACTATGGCAGGCCATTCATGCCACTGGTTGCTCTCACTATTGGTCTCTTAATGAAATTTAGATAATGTTTTTTCCTTCAATAATAAACTATAAAAAAATGTAAATTCTGTAGATATGTGACCATGATTTGTATGTCCCTTGAAAGACCGATGCCAGTAAATGGTGAGAGCAAACAGTGGCATGAACAGCCTGCCATAGTTAAGTCAAACTTAAAGTCAATCTTAGTCTTTGTGAGACACTCTCCAGTTGTATTTATCGTGAAACCAATCTTAACATTGACCCGAGGATCAATCTATCGATCAAAGTCCTCAGATAATATCGATAGCTTAAATTTCAATTTATTCTCAGCACAAAATACCCACTGCCCGATTTGCGATTGATAATCTGACGTACGTTGTGTTCTGCATCTAATTGTTTCCTAGAAATGTTATCACAGAGTTATCAAACATTACACGAACTGAAACAACGTGCAGAGATTATTACACAGCTGATAAGTAAAGTTTACTATACACGACGTCTAGTTCATCGGGATTAATTGACTGTTGTTATTAGAAATAACTACTGAAAATCGATTGATTTAAAGGAGAGAATTATTGATAACAATTGGAGAGGGGTATAATGATTCATAATCATGATTTTAAACTGACTGAATGTGCAGTGAAATATCATACAAGGAATAGCAACTTTAATAAAACGACAAGCCCAAATACTCTGAGTGTATAGTAATTAACTCGGTAGTAACCACACTGTCAGAATACTATTGCAAGGCTGAAGTTGCAATAGCAATTCTATTTCAAAATATGTCAGAATCATTATATTTCTTAATATGATGGTAGATAATAAGAAGATTGTGATGATTCTGTCTTTTTTTCTGACTACTCTTAAAGGGATTGGGTAACTTTGCGTCAGATTCTTAAAAAAAATCTGGATTTAGCTCATGCTGCAATCATAATTATAAACCTTTAGATCAAACATGAATCCCATGACTTTAACAAGTAAATCGCCTGTCTGATTATCAAGATATCTATGATTGGAATTAGAAATGTCAGAATTCGTTTTCCTAACGGTTTTTAAAACAATACAGTCTATTGCGAAAAATGAGTAAGGTAAAACCGGTCACTCAGAGATTTTTTACTTTTTTGAGGCACCTCATGCTCATTTTAAAGCGCAATTTGTTAGGGGTTTCAATATCACACCATATCACAGACACTGATATCACGTAGGGCCACGCATCTCAGATTTAACATTGTTACACGATGCCTTTAACTAGACTTTGGTACACATTAACATTTGTTTTCTAATCATAACAAATAATTTCATCTTTACATCACATTGGTAAACATTGCCGTGACCGCATAATACCAAACTCATTACGCTCCTGCACATCAATCCGAAAAACATACTGAACTTCTGTCACCAGTCCATAAAACAGGCGCCATTTCTAGAGCGAGCGCAGACCGCGGTGGTCAGGTTATTATACGATATTATGACTGGGTCAGGTGAAAAGATGGCATGATTCTTCATCATCATCGAGGATGATTGGCAAAAAAATTTGTTGAGAGCCCGCGCAAATGATGTCGTCTGCTTGTAAGCGCGAGACCTCTGACCTTTGGTCTAGATATCTTTGTATCTACTCTAGATATCACGGGAGGGCGATGAGTATTGGCGTTGTTCTCCCTCTCTCTCTCTCTCTCTCTCTCTCTCTCTCTCTCTCCTGGCCCGGTACCGTTATTGCATTCTGTCTCTCTGTGTCTCTATCTCCTTCTCTCCTTCTCGCTCTCTCTCTCTCTCCCTCTCTCTCTCTCTCTTGCATTCTCTCTTTCTGTCTCTCTATCAGATCTTCTCTCGAGCGCTGTCAGGTCTTTCTCTCACAAATCTGTATCACGCACACACACAACGCACACGCACGCACATGCACAGCATCCGCACCCTCTCATCCGCATTTCGTTGTTGTATCTCTCGTTTATATTATTTAGTCCTTTTGAAGTGTTCTCTTCCACTTGTGTTTCCTTACATTGTGTTCAATGTCGGCCAAATCCACCCTGTTGCCTACCCCTACTTCTTTTCCTCCTCTTCCCCTCTCTTTCTCTCTTTATTTCTGTCTCTCTATCTCTCCGTCTCTCTCTCTCTCTCTTATTCTTCTCCCCTTTCCTCTTCAGAATTTCTCCCGAACCTCTTCTCGATGGATAATTCGATTATTTAATCGCCCTACTTATCTTCGCTTACCTAACATACCTAAAACTACAAGCTTTTCATCGTATACCTGGTTCGTTTGTCCCTCTCTTTGTGTGTATACGATCGGTCTTACTGCACTCAGATCTCTTTCATAATTATCTATGTACAACTACAACGTGTTTGGTATCTCTCAAGCCAAGGTGTATCTTTAGAGAGCAGCTAGCCCACCATCGTTACACAAATTGCATTATTGTTCTGGTATATCAACATATCGCCTTCCCAAACAAAGGTGGATTTGACACGTGCAAATTAGATATCAGTGAAAATCAAAACATTCATTATGCAGGCTTTGCTAAGTACATATAATTAGTTATAGTTTCCTTATCAATGCATACACTTACAAGAGCTCAATCAATGTTAGACATGGCATACACCTTTGTATTAAACATAATGTTACATCGGGCCTGTTTACACAAATATTTTGTAACATGTATTTCGTTCATCCAATTTTGTATATCAAAGGTTAATGAACTTGAAGTTCAATGTACTTAAGTCACCTGGAAAAATATTTTTGACCGAAAGAAACAGAAAGAAAATATTGAAGTTGGATCTGGTTGAAGATGAGCGTAAGTTCGGAAGAATGTAATACTCGTATCAAGGAACATACCCCCAGGCTAGGAATGGGATGGGGCTCGGCAAATGCAGACCAAATATCACCGGTAAAAATGGAGAAATGAATTTAGAAACTGAGTTAATGACTTTTATGCTGTGTCCACACTGTCGGTAGTCAGTTTCTTTAGGTTCTGGCTAAGACCACGGAGCGGATTTCAGGTGTGTGTGTGTGTGTTGGGGGGGGGGGGGCACCAACCCGTGCCCTTTTTCCTAAAACCATTTATTGCCATACCTAAGTACACACAAAGAAATGTGACAGCTAAAAATTTAATAACCCCTTTTCTTCTTGGCAAACATTGCGCCCATCCCACCATGGACGGAATACTGGATAAGACCTTGAGCAGAAACAAGACTCTTACCAGCCAAATGTCATGAGCTATGTTTCGTCAAGATTTCTTGGTCCTGGAAATACATCTATGAAGAAAAAAATGTTGGGCAAAGGGGAAGGGTGTTATATCAATATTTAAGATATTAATAACATCATGTTGAGTTTTCTTAATTAGCGGAAGATTTATAACAATTCCTCCTCTCTCTTTTAAGTTTCAGGTGAACTGGGAGGCAGTGCAAACTAACCCGATGGCCGGGCCGGGATTGCGTGGGACCCGAGGCATCACTCAGCAGACTAAGTACCCGGAGGTACGGGCTAAGAAACAACTTGTTTGCCGTCCAGTCTCATACGAGCATAATCCCGTGGACTATGTATCCTTCTTCTTTTCATCGTACTGGGTAACAAGTTCTGAGATCGGGGAGGATAAGACCACAGTCTGGCAGGGAGAATGGGTTCGGGGGCTCAGAAAGTACTTTAGGTGGTCAGATGGCGTCTTCAGATAGAAGCCATGTTCAAGATTTCAAACTGGAAAGATTTGTAATTGGGTTGGAAATATCTCTATATTTAAGGTTTACGTTTAATGAGAGGTTACCATGGTTAAAGTCTTGTTTTAATATGACGTTTATTCCTTTCCATTATATTAATTTATTTGTTCAACATGCATTCGACATGGGTAAGTGCTTTGCTTACATAATACATAGGTCAATTTTTTTCAGAAATATACATTATGGCCCTACGGACCAAATCGTTTTGGAACGAAGATTATGTTATGCTTGGTATTACATTTTATTAACTTCATACCATTAAATTTGCAAGAAAGCAAGGAGTGCCCTTTTAAAAAATTCTTTCCAGATTTTCATGATGTAGGATTTCAGAGATGCATAAATGGGCTTAATAATTTATGTGCAAGACAAACTGCCTGTGGGTGGTATAGGGTGTGGCATTTTGCTCTGATAATGTTATTGTCCCTTATACTAGTACATTGCACCTTATATGTACTCCAGTTCAAGTAAACTCAATTTCAAGTAGACATATCGGAGCAATAAAAAATATGAACACGGCCGGTAGTTGGTATTTGGGTGTGGGGATTAAGGTGGGGATAAAGTTGGAATGAGATTCGCACGTGCGTTCACCCCCGATCCCTCCTCTCGCTCCCCTCATAATCGCCACCACTGACGCCTGGCTAAGGCCCTCCCTAAGACCCCCTCTGATCCCCCTGATCACACTCTCATCATACTTAAGGTAAGAGACGAAAACATCCACCTACCGTCACCACCAGTGCTACTACCAATTCCCTTCTTTACTACCACCATCGAAATAGATGTTTTAACCACCGTGCGATGATGTCATAATTGTATTTACATACATGTTTTACGAGATGTAAAACTAATTTAATAGAATTCCACAAATATTATTGCCGCCTACTCTGCTGACTACGTATATTCCTCTTCTTAGTACACTTCTCTCATTGTATCTCATGATACTCCCCTTCCTTTCCCACCATTTCTTTCCACCATCTTTTACCTCCAACCTTTAAACTAACACATCCCTGCTCCAACTTCATATTCCTAGTCTCCCTTCATTATAGCGATATTTTAAACATCATTTGCACGGGTTTCTATATAGCTACTCCTGGACATGTTAAACATGCTAAACAAGCGTTACCAAACATAACGTAGGTTTATCTATAAAGCCAGCATGTATTTTTAATCACATCTGCAATAATTGATCGTCCTCACGGAAAACACAGTGTTTTGAACACACTAAAAACGAAGAAATAACTGGGCCAAAATTATTTAAAAGAAAAATAACGAAAACCAATACATTTCCCCTATCCAAAAAACCGCTTGTTAGCATGAAAATGCTGTAGAATCAGTCCAATGAAAACACGCACTGTCAACTTAACCCAAAATGGCGGACGAGATGAACTTGGGGTAGGGAAGGTGTGTAATGGGATTTTGAAGATAGGTGCCAGACTGTCAGAAGGAGTTGTTTGTTGGACCTGTCCTCAGAAGGGATGACTCCCGTGATGAGCAAGGACATGATCCGCTCCGTGGGGGTGCTCCCTAGCTCTTCTAACAGATAACTTTCTCTTTCAATATACCAAAATAATTCTGTTTGCATTTTTCCACATTTTTGGTGGAAAGATTTGTTTACATATTTTTGAAAACACTTTCGCTAAATCAGCAATAGGATAATCGTTACAACGTCCTGTAAGAATCTGATATATGTCATGTTTCCGTCATGTTTTCCTTTTCCAAAACAAGGCTGGGACGCTTTCAGGTAGTGTTAAGTCACTTACCCCCTTCCAGGCCTTCCTAACGACACAAATAATAAAGAAATCAACTTACAATTAGCGAGAAAATGAGGCGACCAATTACTTTAACCATACATTAATACTCTTTTCTGTTTATTGAATCAATAATGCACCACCAAGACATGGATACTAAAATCAAATATTCACAACGTCTCTAGAGTATTTTCGGTTCGATCATTAAACTTAAAGCATAACTAATATTTGTGTCATAAAAATAAATATGCCTATGTAGCCTAAACTGTGAAAGTGTAGTCACCGATGCGTTATTTTACAGTGACCTTCTAACTTTTCTATCAAAACACCCTGCCCAAAATATGCGGCTCAGCATCGACGATCATTCTGATCCCTTGGATTTGGATGTTGTTGATAAACACCTCCACCCCAAGGTGCCATGGATGGAGATGAGGGGCTTAGAGATGGAGCGAGCGGGGGCAGGTATGCACCCCTCATGCACCCCTCATGAGTCCAGCGACACTGGTAGTACAGGTTCAAGTGGTGAAGTTCAAATGATAAGAGTTGAGTGGCACAGATGACTGGGTGATGTTGTGGGGTTATACAGATATGCTATTCGATGTGATGATGATGTAGGCATGACTTCGAGGAACGAAAGCATGTGTACATAAAAGAAACTTTATTCACGAACAGGAAAAGGGCAGGTTTAATAACGCCCCCAATACTCCCATAATGTCTTCTAAAGATTCCTGATCACACGCATAATAATGGATAGATTCATTTAAAACGCCTACGTCACTACTTCCAGCTTTGTAACGTAAGGGATAAACATCGACATCGGCCAAAAGGGCGTTATCTATCGAGTTAATGCCCTTTTTGGTATTAGCTGATAATAAAAAAGAAGTTTTTGGTTATTTCGCTGTTCATTTGTACGCCACTTCAAATACACTTGAAAGATACACCTCCATCATGTAGTAGGTCCATGGTATTACGCACAATACACATTGTGGGCATTACGCTAACATTGAGGCGCCCATGTCCGACATGGACCTATATACTACATAGAGGACCATGGTCGAACTATGTATTCACTCTCCACTCACAGGTGGCGCTATGTAACATTATGTAAACAATGACCTATATTCTATAGTCTCGCCATGGAAAACATTTACAACAATCGCAACTATTTTCGAAAAATTAATGTACACCTGTAAGGGCAATTGTAATACCCTGTTATATAGAAATACATTTTTGGATTAAGTAATACGCCATTTTTGCACATTATAATAGGCATGATTATATATGACACACTAGGCTTGTAATGGCCTTAGGTTGATTTTTCGAAAGTAGTTACGATCGAGTCAAACATTTTAAAATATCTTAAAGGTAAAGACCAGTAATGGTCATGCGATTGCATTGTGAAAGAAACGTTGTGGAATCGATCAGAAAAGGTTGATCATCTAGCATCTAGCATCTGCAAGGTTCTGGAATCATCAAAATGATAAGAAATTTGGCCCATTCTTCGTAAAGTTACAAGCACTATACACAGAAAGATGTATATGGGACTACCCTATCTCTCTCACCAGACCATGAGAGAAATAAATTTACCAAATATATGAATTAGTAGGCGGTTTCCCGGCAAATTTTTTATCATCATGTATTAGTCAAAACATATTCTTTCACATGATTGGTAATGAGAGCTTCCATTTCATTTTTTGAAATTGGGGCGTTGCCAATACTGGTCTTTACCTTTAAGCATATTATATGAAAGGCCAAAAGAAAGATGAATTATCTTAATACATAGTTTACTATAAAGAAATGAACTGTAGGAACAATCTGAGTGATGATTAGAAGCGGATGTGGAAGCATTGAAATAAGAACAAATTAAGAACGATGAAATATTAGTTCCACACACCTTTATGAAAGTGCAGAAGAAAGAAAAATGGATCCAAATATTTCATTTTCAAAAAGTAACTTCAAAAATCAACTTGAGGAACGTATGTATATCCTTTTTATGTTTGAAGCGACTTGATGAAGATGATAAATTTCATGCCTGTGTTATGATTTGAGGTCAGAAGTGGTCAAAACTTTCTCCTTCGGGTCACTTGGAGGTGTTTGGCCTTTGACTAAACGCCTGCTCTTTCTCACTTGATTTGGTAAAGCAGAATGCATCCACATAAATCATCTTTTCATATCCAATCAGTTTGTCCAACGAACACCCTCGTAATTCCTTTTTCCCCCTTCTTCTTAGCATACCTTTCTCATCTCTAGGTTTGATCAGAAAGGACGATAAACTATGAGAAGTATGGAGGGCAGGTTCAGGTTCATTGACCAGTAAGTGGATACAAAAAATTAGGCTATATAAAGGAGACGTGAACTTTGGGCAGTCTAACCTTCAACTTAACATTTTTGAAGGCATGTATGAAGAGCTTAATTCCAAAAGGAGCTAAATCCATTTTTGATGAAAATTGAGTTATTGATATCGGAACATTGTTTACTTAAGTACTCGTCTTTGAACGAAATTATTTACCTAAATTTTGGGAGCAATTATACACAAATACAACTTCTAATATCACTTTTCCATAGACGCCTGTACAAATCTGGTAAACAATTTTTTTCTTTCTCCGAAGTCACAACAATGGATTTAGCTCCTTTTGGAATTAAATTATTCGTATGTCAGCTACGCTAACCCAACGGTAAATGAGATATACAGTTTACCAATAAATTAGTCATACCCTTCCCAACTTTTGTTTTTTCTTAAAGTATGTGAAAAGCTGAATTGTCCCGATTTTTGTTTCTTGAGAATTTGACATATTACAGCTTAAATCTAAAAGTATGTTTTTAAAGGCCTTAACTCAACCACCCTTAAATTACGAAAAACACATTGGGTATCGCTTATCCAGCTTATAACTGTAAATTCATGTCATTAAACAAAAATCTACACAAAGGGAGGTTTATTGAAAATATGTGTGAAATTTTGAATATTAAAAGAATAGTACCTATACAGCAAATCCGTGGTGATAATGTGGAACAATCATTGGAAAGTGATATTGACTGTCCATTTATACACCGGCTTGTGGTAGCATGTCCAGCCAGTTCACAGATACACTCTGCGCATGGGCAGATAAAGGTCATTTGTACCAAAATGGTAAAACCCACAGAGATGAATACTGGATATGCGCTCATGAAAGTTATGTAACATTATTCATTTAAGCACCAACGGTACATTCTATGATACGCAGGTGGGAGTATTCTTTTCAAGAGGTCAAACAAAAGGTATTCATGAAGCACATCTAGGACTTTGGCAGTTATTATTCTAAGATGGAACTTCTCCATGTGAAAAAAGATCTGTGGATATTTGGGGGTCATTTGTACCATGTGCTATCTGTAAACTCCCTTAACCAGAAAAAACAGTCATACAGGCTTTCGTCCATACATATATTGTCTAATATTGAGCCACAAACGTGATGAATGCATAACATATTTCCTCTTATCGATATAACAAGTACGAATTTATGATTTAAAAAAAATACCCTAAAATTGATTCACACATTCCGCCTATATTACGCGTTTTCGTAAACCAGAGAAGAGCCAACTAAAACTTATTTTATCATTTTGAACAGATCCATACTTTCGTGACAATAGTTCAAATTTATTTAGTGAGTTAGAGATTTGTTCAACCGAGTGATACTTAAACAATAATGACAACAATTGTTCTATCATCAAACTACACTGTTGTCCATACTCCATAAAGTTGGAATACATTCTCTTACCTCTTCTCATGAAATGATTGTGACAATAGTGGTTTATCAACGATCTCTTTGACTCTTACCTTAATCAATAAAGTTATGAGAAGATATTAACTTTATCTGTGAAACTAAACGATATTGTCACAATCATGTCAGGAAAAGACATCAGAAAAAAATATATTCCAACTTTATCGGTAGCAGTGTACTATAGGTTATTATTACGGGTTTTGTGAGCATGAAGTTGAATTGCCAGTGAATTATGTTGTTTGCTTGTGTTGACAACCATTAATGTTTCATATCTCCAGAATGTTCTCCCCTGAAAAGAACCCACACCGAGCTGAATAAGATACTTGAGAAGATAGTGTTCCTTTGTGACTAGTTTTGGTCTTGCCCTTTCCCTACTACACCACTCTGATCACCTCTATAATATGAAACCAATCAAAAGTGATTATCAGAAGCAAAAATGAAATTGTCGTATTTATTAAATTTTATTCGATGCAGGTGTACTCGGTAGCAAATTTATGACTCGTCGCTATTTCTCGTTTGATTACAGTGTAAATGTGTCAGCGAAAATCGACAGAACTGAAAATTAGGCCTCTGACCCTTAAACGCCTTTTGGGAGCCAAAGGTCGAGTTGGCAACAGTCAGGGTGCAACGCCGAGAAAGTGCGTGCTAGGTTCAATCGTCCTATGGTTACTCTCGTCCGTGGAATTAATCGCTATAAATTATCCCCGACTATCAATTCTGGAGCTGAACTTAGCAATCGAGAATGCGACAATTCTTCTTTATCGCCTACGTCTGCCGAGTCTCACCTCAATCGCTTGATTTAATGAGGTCTGTCTACGCATGACAATTATTGCTTTGGTTTTCATTTTCAGAATTAATTTTATGAGATTGTGGAGGTATCAGAAAACAAAATGGCCCCACGTGGTAGTTAGAAGCCAGGTCATCAATCTTGTCGGTTTGCCCTCATTCTTTTGTGTTTTTATTCACTCTAAAAATGATGCGCTTGGCCTTGTACAAGTGTGGCATAGTCGAATCATTGTGAATAAAGAATTACGACAGTAACAAATAAGTAGAGATGCTTAGTTCAATTTTCTTTGTAGTTAAAAATAATTCACCCACGTGTAATGTTCTTTGTCTATGCTTTCATTAAATATATTCAAAACATTCACCTTTATTGAATTTTGTATACACTGTCTTGTTAGTAAAAATAATTATTCAAATCAGTAGTAAATCCAAGAAGAGAGGGGGACCCGTCATCCAGTCTAAATTTCGACGTGGCTGCCATGAAAATTATTATAAAGGGGCTCGGTTTCTGGATCCATTTTGTTTCGACACGCCATTCCCCCCTTTTAATAAATCCTGTCAAACCATGAATGGATCCCATTTTTATTAAAAATGGAAAGATTGATGATCATTTACATATTTTAACGCAAAAACTGCAATGGCTTGATCAAATCTTTTCAATTATTATTTTCTGGATTAAACTATATGTACATTCTTGTCCCAGCTTGTATGAGAAGTTCGAGAGGATGGCAATATACCTTACCGAGAACAAAATATTTGTTTGGTATCCAAAATAGACTTTATGAATATCACACTTCCCTTCAAGTTCATGTATATCGTCCTCGATATAAAGTCTTATAAGTTGGAGATGAGAGCCCAGGTCGTAAATTAGATGTAGGAAACCTTACCAGCTATAACCCAGCAACACGAAGGATGGTCAAACGTGAAATTATGGTTACAGTTATTCAAAGAGAAGTGTAATAGTACAAAACAAAAATTTATTATAAGCGAGAAAACTGGAATAGTTGTGAACTTGTCCCGCAGGAGCAATTAAAAGATTTTTTGCCCTTGACCAGAGTGCGAGTGAGATGGATTTAGTTATGATTGCTTTTGTTTTCGAGACAGACAAATCAGGTTATTGGGTTATGGACAACACAAGGTTTGATTGTGGGTGTTTGTGGGTAGGTATGTGGGTGAGGGTGTGTGTGAAGGTTTGTGTGGGTGCTCGAGTGTGTGATTTGATCAGAAGGTAGATGGAATAACAAGTCTGAATATTATGTTGTCGACATTTTCATGATAATACATCTTAGCCAAATCAATCGAAATGAAAATGCCTTGATATAAACTGGAAGAGAAGACCATCATGGTATCTGTTTACAAATTCCTAGATATTTAATTTTTGTATCGTTTCGACTTGTTGAATGAAAATAATGAACAATGAATATAATGAAGACCGGAGACTGATGATTGTCACGTTTACAACATCCACATTGATTTAACAAAAATAGCATTGCAGGAAATTGAATTCACATATTCAATTGAAATTGCTCTCTAAAAGTATGTTGTAATCTACGATAAAGATATACATTATTTATTCTACTCGTAGGCCTATTTTTTTTATGAAGAGCAGTGACAAATAATATTTGATGAATTCCATCAAGTAATCATGCTTCTTATAAAATGCAATTATTATTTAAATCATTTATCCGAATGAAATGCACTTTTCTTTCAGTATTATCTGTGGACTTGACGTGAAGATATTATACCTTCTAATGCGACGCCACGATAGGTAGTTCTACGAACACTCAGTCAAAGACACACGTAGACAAGGCGCACAGAGATGTCAATCATACACTCACCGATTGCCTCGAGAGCAAGGCACACATTGCACCGGAAGTGCAAAAGGGGACGCACACCGGGTCAACATTTGTCCAGCCTCGTTCAAGTGTTCCTCGACTTGTTCGGCATTGGTGGCTCTGCCCATGCTCCCCCTCGCAGCGACCCTTTAACCATGTCTTTACTCTCATCTCGATTATATTGACAATCCATTAGACAGAAAACCTTACACTCTGCATCGACGATGTTTAGAAAGATTACGCGAGGAATCGCATCTTTTTGTTGCTCTTGAAATCGGCAATGGCGGCTTGAGATATCGCGGCGTATCGTCTACCAGGCAATTATGCTATCGTCCGTCAATCGAAGCGCGGATGGATGGCTATCTTCACCCAGGACGTCTCCCTTACGAAAACGAGAACGTTTCTTTTATCGTTACATTGTGCTCAGACTTGTTAACGATATTTCGACTCTTTGTTTTCTCTAAAGAATATTTGAAGGATCATATTTAAAGAAGTAGTAAAAGTTAATGCTTTGAATGAAATAAAACAATACTTCGTCTGTAATTTGAACTTTCTTGTTCATCCTATCATACTCAATAATTCTACAACAAGGAATTGTTAAGGCCTATTTACTTTGGCTGATGCCGAATCATGCACTACATTCTATTGAAACGTATAAGTGTAATATTATAATTTACATTCAAGAAATAGAAAAAGGAAAAAATACCACATCTAAATGGTAATAGTGAAACCCACGGTGTGATAAGCTATTTCGCCATAATAAATTGGTACATGTAATTGTGAGTTATAAGAAAACCAAAATGACCAAACAATGATGCCATTACGGGTCTGTAATGTTCATCAAAATTGTGGGCGGATATTAGTTTAGTTCATAATTAATTCATTTTTTTGTTCATTCTTTTTAATTTTGAAGGCCTGCATATTTGAGTTTAAAATGTTAAATGCCAAACAACAGAGGAATAAGATCTAAAGCCATGATACTTATTTATACACTGAGTAATGTAGTCGTATTTTATCGTCCAGAT
The DNA here is from genome assembly GCA_035222895.1 of Strongylocentrotus droebachiensis. Classification (NCBI taxonomy): domain Eukaryota; kingdom Metazoa; phylum Echinodermata; class Echinoidea; order Camarodonta; family Strongylocentrotidae; genus Strongylocentrotus; species Strongylocentrotus droebachiensis. The sequence goes on along the minus strand of JAVYIG010006964.1, from coordinate 75,495 downwards.
TCCATCTCGTGAGGGGATGGAAGAGGGCGGTGTGGAGTGGCTATCATCCGGTGTTTCTCCTCCATAAAACAGACCATCCTCCTTCCATCCTGCCACCGTTCTTGAACCACAGTCGAGTGAGAAGACAAGGGTCGTCGAGGGATGGGACGGGATTCGAGGTTGGGGTACTTCATATTTTTAGCGTCATTGGTGCGAGAAAGCTCGCCTGGTTAGTTAAATATCAGCCCTCTAACAAACAGTCTCCTTGATACTGTCGTACATCTTATTTGAAGCTCCGTGTAAACATGTGACGATGACAGTCACTGGCGTAGCGGCAGGAGGCATGGGGGCACGTACCCCATGAAATAATAAAAAAGAAATTACAAAGATCATTGAAAGGGGTAGAGGAATACAACGTCAAATATGATTTCACCCTTTTCCAAATCCTCATCCCATTTCACTTCTACATCAATGCTCTCTCGCATTTCATTCGCATGTACGACCGCCCCGTAATTAATGCCAGTGCCCCCCCCCCTCCCCCCTCGGTAAAGCCTACGCTACGCCTCTGTAAACAGACGACATTGACAGTCGAGAAGGCTGGCTACTCGCAGTCGATAAAAAGCCAGTAAAAGCCCGAACCCTACGCTTGATAAGGGAGATGAGGGTAAAGTGGTCAAACAAAATGGAGCAGGGATTTTGGGCTGCAGTTCTTGACTGTTGATATTTGATATTAGAAAGAAGAAAAAAAAGCAATATTATTTCATAAAATGTTGAAGTGAAGTGATTCTTCTGTTTCTTCTTATTTCGTTAAGTGGTGCTTGTCCATTAGCATCTTCAGTTCTGTGCCATTAAGCTTTTGAACATTTGTCATTATTATTGAAATTTAAACAACTTCCTTTTGACTCGCACAGCTTTGCTCTACCTTCAGATTGTGCATAGAATAGTTCCAGTGACCGATCTTCATACTGAATGTGCATGGATATTTTCCGGAAGAAGAAAAAATGTAGACTATTTCATTCCAATCACATTGTTCAACACTCGGATTCCGAAAATCAGGCGGAATTTACCACCCATAATAATAATAACGTTTTATTTACCCCAGAGTAGCCACTTCAGTTATGAAACTGCTCTTCCAGCGGGCCCTGCATAACATAATATGTTACTACTACTACCCCTTCTCCAATCTAATTTGCTGAGCGCCTAGCTAGAAGGCAGAAGGTCCCATTGTTATAATAAGTCTTTGGTATGACTCGGCCGGGGTTCGAACCCACGAGCTCCCGTTCATAAGGCGGGCGCTCTAACCACTGAGCCACCATAGCGCGGAATGGGTTAGGTAATCACTCTTGATATGTAAGTACATGTATCTTTATATATGGAGGTACTAAAATAGAAAATAAATATGTACCCTTATAGTAACAAAATTAAACGAAAAATCAAATCATATCAAGAATAGAATCAAAATATGGAAATATTAATAATTGAAGAATATCAAATCAAACGCAAGAGAAGGAAAATTTCGTTCTCCTAGGTTATTATTGGTTTCATTATGATATTCTCTGTTTTCCTTGTCTCCAAATGTCGGACTCAATGTGTAACACATGTGTGGCGTATTGTAGGACGCCCCCGCAAAACACGTTTGAAAAAGTATAACTCTAACAAACTTTTCTTAGCCTCTTTTTTTTCTCGATTATCGCGACTGGCTGGCAGCAGATATTTCTGTCAGTTCGGACCTCTTTTCAAGCACCAGTTCTTTGAAGCGATTCGTTGTTTTGAAGCCCGAATTAGGCCAAGCATACCAAAGAAAGTAAGGCGACACAGATCATTGAATTTAGATATATACAGCCGGTCCCAGGTGAGATGCTAAGCCCTCCGCCGGTCCTGCCCGTTACGCCTGCGGTGAAAACTCACGCGTTCCGCCTCAAAATATTCGCGATATCATCTCCGCCACTACAAACTTTTTTCTCTTTCTTTTCTTTTAAAAGCTTTTTTCCTATCAAAGGCTTTTCCTCATTAATGTTGTCGTCATAACTCTACTTCTTATATCCCTCACTCTGCTTTCGTTCATGAGGATACGTCTTTTATGAAAAGCGCCAGTCATGCTCGTTTTGAAATCTGTTATTTTCGATTCATTTGTGAATGTATAAACCTACATGTATCTCTAGAAAAGTTCTTTGCAAACGAATGTTTTGTGTTTTGGAACCTCTTTAGAATCAAAGTGGTTCCATAAATCATCTCGAATTAGAACCCCCTTTCATACCGCGAAGTATCATCTTTGAGAAACTATTCCAAGAAAGAGATATGAACTTGTTTTATTTCAATTCTAAGTCTATAAAATATGTCTGGTTCTTTGTCTCCCCGCCTTACTTTCTTCAGTGGTAAATGAAGAAGAAAAATGGCGGTCATGAGGTTACAGGTTCGGTCATGAGCTGTCGCCCGAGGCGTACCTTAGTCAGTTTAGGAGCTACCTGACTAGGTGCGTCCGGCTATCTATATTAAGTGAAGAATAAATCAGCACCTGTACAGCTCCCCATCTCCTGTTATCAAAGGAATAGGAGAACACCTTTACTTAGCTAGGCTACTGCCACAGACCCTAGTCTGTCCATATCTACAACAAAATTGCGAAGGTAATGCTCTCAATTACAAAGCAGGAGATATCATCACGATCATACGGATTATGTATCATGTAAACATTCACTCAAGTACCCTGCTGGTAGATCTCCATTAAATTTGTAATGATGGAGGGCATTTTCACAAACAAATTTAATGTAGGGTCTGGATGATTTAACTTCTTAGACTAAATCAATACTCGTCTCCTATTGGTGGATAGTTTCTCGGGAAAGAAAGAATACGAACGCCTTGACGTTCTAGAAAATAGATTATTTCCGAAACGGGTCAAGCGACTAATCGTCGGTTTATGGACCCGAATTGGCGTGTCTCCCCGTCCGCCTAAGACCACTGAAAACAGATTCATTGTGAGGGTTTGGGAAAGGGGATGTGTTGAATAAGAGATGGGTCTGAACAGGACAAAGCTTTCATAGTAAATGATTTATTGTTTTATTAGACGTATAATGAAAATGATGTATTTGAATTAATTGAAAATTAGATGGTGCACAGTTTAGGAGGAAACGGATAAGTATACCTGTTCGAAAAGCAACAAACGATACTTGAAAGTGCCTCACTACGTAGCTTCAGATACATCTATTTGAATTGTTCTGAGTTTCATTATCCTTCATTATATGAAACATACTATTGCAAAACAAGATATTCATGTGCTATTTGGTAATAATTACACATATAACATTTTGAAGGCAACACTGAAATGCTGGATAGGCCTATGTAACTATAATGGGGAAAACCACCGTGGCAAAATCTGTATATCACAATAATAAGATAATAAGTATAAAACTGCGAAAAATGGCATTCCCATCAATCCTATAGAAAAATGGGGAGCTAACCGCAACGGTATGTGAAATAAGGGCTAGAAGGAGATGAGATGATTTGAAGAAACTTGTGTTTTAAGATGTAGACGATGATCATCATACAAATGACGATCAAAAAGCGAAACCGATCCCTTCAAACTCATCAAACCGTGACAGGCGGTGACGAGATAAGATTGTTAAAAGGTATGCCAAATAGGTCGAGAAGCCATAAGGTATGTCCTTTGGAATCTCAATATCAAAAACTTGTTTCGATATTTTGGAAAAAAATTGAAATGATGGGCCAACGAATTCTCTTCCATTTGCCATTGAAATTTGACGTAGGAAATATGTTTTACCAGTTGCGCCATTTCGACTGTGTTATCCGCTAATTTACACTACTGTCGGTCTTTGAACAAAAAGTTAGTCCATGCGCAATACTCGAATATTGTTTCCTTTTCTCTAACTTTTTGTATGATGTCATTCGCACTTGACGCTGCAAAGACTGCGCCATTCAATGACACGGCTCTGCGTCAGTAAGGTAGCCTCCTATTCAACAGACAAAAGAAAGCGTTGTTTACTGAAGAATGATGCATGATGGCTCCGAATTGAGCACTCTGAAACGAATCGACTGTCAAATGAAATAATTTGATATTGAAATAAATCTAATGATATGACAATCAGACGGGAACTAAATCGATACATTACATTGGCATCTTTCGACATGAAGGAAAACTAAGAAAAGAAAACAAATTGAAACTTTTAAAAGTTAAAAGGAGGCTATAAAAAGATGTCAAATGACTTGTCATTTCGAGAGTCAATGACCTCGCTTGTACTTAAACTCTCACGTGTGGCTTATCCGCTAAAAAGCAGTTTTGTTGTGCTATCAAATTTCTTGTCAACACACACGTTTACTTTGCTACATCACTAGACCAAGGTGGGCCCGACTTAACGCTCCGATGAGAAAGAGTTGGAACAGTCAGGGTCTACATTTTTCACCCGGGTGCCTCCCCCGTTTTCAGGGGCGTATCCAGTATTGCCGAAGCGTAGGTGAAGACTCGTTCAACTGCCCATCATTCAATTTGCCGATAGACAGGACATAACGATAGAAAGATATTTTGCTTTATGAAAGTATGAGATGCATATTTTCGATAAAAAGTGTGGAGAAAATTGTAATTATTTAGGAAATAGTTGTATAAATGAAATCAGTACTTAGGATTGTGTTAATTTCCACGTCTAGGTTCTTTATATTGCATACTTTGTCTACTTCACAGTTTGTATTTTCTCTCTGTTGTCGGTTTGTCTGACTACCTCTCTTGCTTTCTCTCTCACTCTCATCCTTTCCTTCTACCCCTTCTCGAATGAACTCCTCTCTATTAATTCATCTCCCTCACTCTGCTGCTCAAAAACCACAATTCCGCTTTTCACCAAGTTGAAGTATCAATTTTTGGATTACCCGTTGAAGTTCAACGTCCTGTTTTCCTTTGGCGAAGTCATATTAACCTTTTTTTTCCTTCTCTTTCTTCCTTCACGGTGAAGTTCGTATAGCAATGCTCAGGCATATCACGAGCACATCACTCATCGGGTGGAGCCGGGCCCGCCAAGCTCCTTCTCTCTGTTAGCCTCACCTTGTGAGCAGACGATCGGCACCTTTACCTGTCATTGGCAAGGAAACCATCTCAGGAGACCAGACTGTACTTCACAGGAGTGAGATGGAGTGAGAGGGGGAGAGAGAGGGGGAGGAAGAGAGAGGGAGAGGGAGAGAGAGAGAGGAGGAGGGAGAGGGAGAGAGAGAGGGGGAGGGAGGGGAGAGAGAGAGAGAGAGAGAGAGAGAGAGAGAGAGAGAGAAGCATGTCGAGAAGGAGGAATGAGATGGATGAAGATATACGCAGGGAGAAAAGAACGAAGACAAATTATTGAGCATGCGGGGAGAAAGAGAGAGAGAGAGAGTGACAGAGATAGAGAGAAAGAGTGAGAGAGGGGGAGAGAGCAATTGAGAGAGAGAGAGAGAGGGTGGATAGAAAGAAGCATGCATGTCGAGAAGGAGGATAAAGATGAAGGGATGCAGGAAATGAGAAGGATGGTCTGAAAAATTGAAATACGAAGGGAGAAAAGAACGAAGAAGTGAAAATGATGGAGCATAGGGGGAGAAAGAACAACATGGAGAAAGAGAGAGAAAGAGAGAGAGAGAGAAAGAGAAAGAGAGAGAGAGAGAGGGGGTATAAGATAGAGATACATTATATATAGAGAGAGAGAGAGAGCGAGAGAGAGAGAAAGAGAGAGAGAGAGAGAAGAAGAAAAAAGCATGTCAAGAAGGAGAAATGAGGAGGGTGCATGAGGACAGGAAAAGAGTACGATTTGAAAAAAATGGCTGTCAGAAATAATGAAAATATAAAGGGGAAAAAAAGAACGAAGAGATTAACGTGAAAGAGCAGAGCATAACGAAACGACAATTTCCCTAAAATGACAGGTCATTGTTTTGCTCGCTCGCTTCGCTCGTGCACAAAATGATATATAAAATAGGAGTATTTAGACTCTGGCAAGAGAAGCCCATCCCCTCGGCGAAACAATTCTTGTACAGCTTTGGCTTATCACACATATTTTGTGTTATTAATACTAGCATTATTGTCCGTGGTAGTCTTCAGATTGTTGTAAATGAATTCCACAAGTAGCCCCTTCAAAATGATTTCAGAAAGCATGTCCCATAACGGTGGAATAATTTAGTTATTAATTTATTTATTTGAACATATTTCATCAGGATAACAAGATCAGAGAGGACTGGTTTACATTCTGGTCCTGAATACTAAAAGCTAACACTAAAACATCAACGACAAAAAATCTTATAGTCAAAATTGTTAAAATACTCATAAAGTCATAATGAAAATATTTAGCGACCACAATCTTGATTAAAAAACAAGTAGATAATATATAATATTTACTTAAATATACAAAAACACAATAATGGAATCGAATATTCAACTAATCTATTTAAAACCAAATTCTGTCACACTACAAAACAACCTTATATCATGAAGTACCAAACTAAACTAATACTAAATATCGACCCCCCCCCCCCCACCTATCTATCAATTTCTTGAAACGTCATTGAATCAGGACAGAAGATTCGGCTAAGAAGGTATCGGAAATAATCCTGTGGTACATCGAGATGAAATATTAAGCTAAAGAGCTATTAAATAGTCTATAAAACATGGAACATATGGGCATTTAGATATCTAGAAAAATGGCCAGGTTAGCACAAGTTCAAAGTCTCCATGGAAGTCCGAGTTATGTTGGAGCCCTTGACCACCGTTAATGGCCTCAATCAACACGCTAACACGTTTCTGTTTTTAATCAGCCTCGTTCAACATTTCTCTCACATCTGTATGAAAAAATATAAACAACTCTCCCGAGTATTGGCTCAACAATATAGCAATAAAATAAAATCGCACCTTTCAGTAAGGCCATAAAATAAGAAAATATCACTTTCACAAACAAGTTTGAACTCGAGGTTCATGATAAATATCAAAAAAGAAATATTTGAGAAACTGGATCAAGAACAATTAAATGTTAATTGAAAGAAGATGGTGAAATATAAGTTTTGGCGCTAAAATGATAAGAGAATAACAGTTATTTTATGCATGTAAACAAGGAGATTGAAGCCGAGAAGGAGAGGGAGCGATGATGTATTTATCCGTCTGCAGTCGGCTTGGGAGTATGAGGCCGACAGTTAAGGGTCTGTTGCGGGGGTAGATTTCTCTCTTTAATATTTCATCGACTTTCGAAGGTGAGTGTTCGTCAACAACTTGGTAAATGATAAAGAAAATTGGAAATAGGACAACCAAGATAATCCTTACTGGAATTCGGAAAGGCGTCAGAACATCAATAATAAATGGGAGCTGTGCGAAAGGATTAATACAAATTCAAAATTAAAAAATCATGTTATACAGCACAAAAGAGCATGTGGTAGCGTGCGAAATTGCACAATAATCTTGCCGCAAAGTGGAAAATATTGAGGACGCATATTCAGATGATGGTATAATCTTTTATATATCAATCATTTGATTACAAATTGCATTTCACAATGTACTGTAAAGAATAATACTTTAATTTTCCCAATTCAACTCATTATTTTGGATAGATATAAGTCTATATCAGAATATCTTACCTCGATATCTTCCATTATTATCTGACACTTTCAGAGAGGCTTGGGATCAATTTGATATCGTTATAATATAACTGTTAATACTTTCAGGTGCCCAAGCGTTATGTCTATTGTATACTTTTCGTTATAATCAGACGATAGAGAAGTCTTATTAAAAATTACGTCGATATTCAGATTTTCTATATTATAATCAAAATATTGATATGTTTGAAAAACCAATTCAAGGGCGATTGCATTACCCTATCGTACATCCCATATAAATCACCTTCGGTTTACGTTATACCTCATTGTCATGTTGGCGCGTTTCTATAGGTGACGCACAATAATATTGATATTGCCTTAGCTTGAGTATTAGAAAGTAGTTGTGAGCGTATTGTGTGTATTAATCATTTGGATTTTATAAGCTGATAACTGAAAAAGAAAGGACTGTGAAATCTTCTCCTTCTTTTAATTATTTTAGTTTTTTCTGTTTCATTATTTGAGTCACGTGACCTAAAAGGTCTCACATGAGAGGGTCAGTAAAGTTATACTACCCCTAGCCTACCCCACGGCGACAATGAATGTTGCTCGCATTCTATGTTTCAGCTTATTATCAGCTGAAGATAACGTATTTGAAACGAGTGGAACATTTTCACGGTAAACACCGTAATCCTGATGAAATATGTACATAACCAGAAGAAACATCGACAAAAACAAAGGCATTAAGCTGCCCTCTTCGTTATCATGTGACCACTGTCGAAAATGTGAGAATCAGGGGCGTGTTCACTTGAACCCCCTACCTCAATATCGATCAAAAATGCATCTAGCTTGTTCCACGTATGAACAAACACGCTATCGTGGTATCGCTTTGTTAACGGTAACAGGTGTTTAATGTTGAACTTGTGGTATTGTGAACACACCGGCGCAGACATCAGAAAACATGGGTGACAAATGAATTCGGTGTATTGCGACGACGGCGGAACATAGTTCGTCTTTTGTTGATATACTTATCTGGAGTTTTTGTTTCTCGAGACAGCATTTGGGGGCCGTACGTGTATAAACCCCGGTGTGCCGGGCACGCAGTAGGGGACTTAGTTTGTCTAATCCCCCTACACAAGTTGAGTGCCCGTAAGTACCCATTCCCCCCCCCCCCGCCCCATCTCGGATTGCGCCAAGTTAAGACGTCTTCGGGGGTAGTTCAGCAGTGAACTTGTAGGGAAAGGTAACGGTTTTTGGTTACATTGTCGAGTTAAGGGCAAACCGCAGTGAAACGGATACCGCCCCACAATATTCCGGACCCCCAAGCTAGTCTCACTGGTAGGCGTTCATCATTTATCATAGTGATGTTTTGGTAAAAATAGACGGAACATCAGTTTTCTTTTCCTAAAGTTTGCGAATGGCATTTCATTGACCATTTGCTGACTTAGTTGTCGATGGCTTTTTTTTAAATCACTCAAAAATCAAGTGGTTATAAATACTTGTATTGCATAAATAATAATGATTTTGTTTTAAGTACTTATTTCGAAACATTCAATTTTGCTTTTATATATATATATAAATTTATATACAAACCTAGCTAACTAACTTACTTTCACATCTCTTTGATTTTACATGTTTATGTTTAGTTTATAAATAGCGAAAAAACAACTTATACTCTTCTATCGTTTGTCAAAGTGAGGGATGAAAAGAGTGAAGAATCTGCCGGGCCATTTTCCAAATCCCGAAAAAATAATCTGTTTGTAGGTGTGATTGTGTGTGCGTGTGTGGGTGGGTGAGCGGGTGGGTGTGTGCACGTCTTTTTCGAAACTCAGTGAGATTTTTGTGTCTTGAGTTAAAGCGTTGACAGAGAGAATCGATAGCCTCGATATTGTTCTTTCAGATAGTTATCTAAAAGTAAAAATAAATCACCGGAAATCATGGATGGAATATAAAAGTAAATAACACATTCTGATTTTCTTGATAAACTTGGGTCAATGTTGGAAGATAATCAACAAGTTACATTCAATTCCATTTCCGTCACTAATACTGTACATTTTCCTTATACTTAAAGAAAATGGCGTCGGTTTGAAGTCCAAGAGTACAAAAGTCCAAAATCAAAAAATGCGATGCATTTTAGTTTCAATTGGATCCTGTCATGAAACATACATGCAAAGAATAATGACATATTTGGAATTAATATAAAAATATGGTGTTAAAAGTTCAAATTAATTTGTTTTTTAACATACCTCTTTTTTAATATCATTTTTAATGTCTCAACTCGTATCTTTAGATAAGGGGAAATAAACACAACAACAGGGACCAAAATGTCATTCCGAAGGTACTTTTGGATAAATCATCACATTGATGTAACTCGTTTGTTTAATTTTATTTTTTTAGAAGAGATGAACTTTATCTTGACGGCTTCGGGTGTCTTTCAAAGCTTGTGCAGAACCTACAGGTGCAGAAACCCTTCGATGGGAGAGATATCACGCTCAGAAAATACCACGTCTATAAATATACGACAACTTAATACCGGGTCACTTTCAACATCTCAAAGCTTGATAAAATTAGAGGCAGGGTAGTTCCTTTGAGAGCTAAATCTACCTGTCAAACTAAAAGAAGGGAGAATGTTATGATAGGATGAAAATATGTAATTATGTATTGTATTATTCATTTTGAGAACAATTTTAATGGTAGGAATTAGAGGTGATAGAGCAAAATGAGATGAGTAAACGAGTACTTGGACAAAAATTAGGAGAGAGAGAGAGAGAGAGAGAGAGAGAGAGAGAGATTGAGAGAGAGAGAAAAAAAAAAGAGAGAGAGAGAGAGAGATTGAGAGAGAGAGAGAGAGAGAAAGAAAGAGAGAAAGAGAGGGAGAGAGAGAGAGAGAGAGAGAAATAGGGGATGGGGGACTGAATAAATCCTTACGACAAAAAAAAACGCCTTGAAATAAGTATGTGTTGTTTGTGTGTGAGGGGGTTCCAACCAAAACAAATCAAACGTACGCCGTAGACGCTGTGCTCTCTACCGCTAAAACAATTTTTAAATATTAAATACAATATACATATTCTTTTCTCGTTATTAATATCGGATTTGTAGCAGTAATATTGACACGACAGGTGGTATCGAGTCGCGCCTTTCTCTCACACCTCTTATCCCCCTACTAATCCACTGATGTACCCCATTTAATCCCATCAATATTTATCAATCATTCAAATGAATCATTATGATTTGAACGCGTACGTGCCGATTAGAACCAAGACTCCTTCAAGAAGTTATCATTAATCCTCCTCTCTGACTGATTTCAATAATATGATAGAAATGTATATGTAATATATGGTGAAGCCACTCATATCTTAAAAAGACACTTTTATTTATTCGACCTGAGCGTTTCTGAACTCAATTAATGGAGACTTATGATAGCTGTCACCAAGTTTAACAAAAAAAACGACCTCATTTGATAGGAAATTGGAAGATTTCCGTGTTTCCAAACATTCACATGTCTTTGAACAATAATTTTTATTACGATCAGCCCTTATCTTGAATATCCCTGCAATTAATTTTCCATCGCTGATTTCTCAGTTAATTCGACAGTGTCACATACTTTTGACTTTATGTTTTATGTAAGCCTAAATAATTATGCATCTCGTTTTTATGTATTTTGTCTGTATGGAGTTACCGCCCCTGTGACCCAAAACAGACGACATGTTAAACTTGTCGGTTGACATCGTTGTACATTGCACATCAAGTATTCCATCATAAATAACGTGATAAATCAGCCATGTATTGTTAGTCATAAAACAGGACCTGGGCCTATCTATACTGTATTTACATATATAAAGATATACATGAAAATACCACTACAATCTTATATTATATTGTAATACTTCCTTTTAAAATAATCATGATTGTGTAATAATGAAGTGATAAAAAAAAAAAAAAAACGCCTACATGAAAACAAGGGCCGGTAAAAACATTTGGTCTAAATTGTCGAACATGACTATACTGATAAACGGAACAAGACGATAATGTCAGTTCTCTAGTTCTAAATATATGATTGCTTCCGTGCTAATTTGTGTGTTTCGGGAGTTTAATCTTAATAGTCTTATTCGAAATTTCTTTAACGAAATGTGATGTAAAATTATCCCCATCTAATAATCCGAACCTATAGGAAGCAATGTTCGTCTCCGATACCAATATAATAATAACATCATAAAGGATTTGCTATTTTGCTTATGATTCGGTTCAAGCATGTTCGATGATATCTGCTTTTTATTTCAAACAAATAAGAATTTAAAAAGTGATGTGACCTGCCAGTGGTGACGAAGTCGAGAGGTATTTTTGCCACCATCTCAAAGTCTCCGCATCTTTCAAGCTTTTTTAAAATATTTTATTGTCAAGTGTTATTGCAAGCAATTCTCATAAGGGGTTTTGAGCCTTTCCGAATCCTGTTGAGGCAGACGGTTCTGCTTTCGTTGCTCTCTTTGTTTGATCTTTACCCTTCATAAACTCAAACATCACATTTCTGGCACATCTTCTCGACCTTCGTATGTCTTTTTCCTTGCTTAGACTATTCCCCGAAGACGATTTAAATAAAGAACCAACACTTTCTGTGGCTGGCGTTAGAGAACTGTTATAGGAACGCTGCTTTCATGCCCCCGTCAAAACCATAAAGGTTAGCAGTTCCTTGCCATTACTTCTCTCTCTCTCTCTCTCTCCCCCCCCCCCTCTCTCTCTCTCTCTCTTTCAATCTCACTCTCCCCCATCGATCTCCGTCACTCTATCTTTGTGTCTCTTTTACTTTTACAGTTTTCACTTTCTTTTTACCTTTGTTTCTATAATTATCGAACAAGCCACTGTTAAGTCCAGTTAAAGAAGTGGACGTAAATAGAGATTATTTGAGTAAGAGGGAGAGAACGTTCGAGAGATAGAGTAAAAGTGGAACAGAAGGAGAGAAAGAGAAAGGGAGAAAGTGGAAGAGAAGGAGAAAGAGAGAGAAAGAGAGATAGAGGACAAGAAGGAGAGAGAGAGAGATAGATTGGGAGAGGATGGATAAAGCGGTATGGCAATAATGGGGAACTAAAATTAAACGAACAAACAAACAAACATAATTATGCGTTTTGAGGGAAAGATTACAACGTCAAAAGTATCTAAATCATGAATCGAATTATGTGGGTACACGATGCCTGGCTTCTCTACCAAATCGCATAATCTGGGGAAAATGACCACAGGTTAGATCCAAATAAAACTAGTTTCATTTTTTAAGAAAAGTGAATTTCATTTCATTCCTCGAAACTAGTTGCTCGAGGTGGGACGTTGAACTCGATGTTCAGTCATCTATCATTACTTTCATGCCTGATCGACATTCAGAAAACAGATCTCTTTGTTTCTTCATTTCTTTCATTAAATGCTTCCTCCTTGCTTGTAAAGTCGGACACACGATTATCACACCTTCAGATTTGGTCTAGAAAATAAATGGTGCATTAAGGGGATAGGATGTATATCAGCCCCTTTAAACAATAATATGACATACCTTAAATACAGAAGAAGAAAGAGAATGCCCTCCCAAATGAAAACAATGGGCATGGGAAAAAAATGATGGCTTTATTTATTTGTTTATTTATTTATTTTAATTTATTTTATTATTATTATTATTATTTCTTTTTTTTTTGTTGAATGGGGGCTGCTTGCGCGCTTGCTGTACATGTAGTAATTAATATTGTGTGATATTATTTATTTTGTTTGTCAGATTTTTGTTTAAACTGTACACCTCAAGCTTTAAAGGACAAACATCCCGAATAAGAGATCGAATCCACGACCTTGATATATGCTGGCAAGTATGTAAACCACTTGACTACCTCATATCTATTCTGAAACCTCAAAATCCCCGGTAGAATCATCACTCATGTTTTCTTGTAGTATTTTATCAAATACGTGACAGACTTGTTTCTATAGAAGCGAAAGTAAGTAAGGTATCATTTTCTTATCACCGTATCCCTAACAAATCGGGAGTCAAAACTGTGAAGTACGACTGGGGAGTGGAGACTAGTGATACGTCCGTGCGCACCTCAAAACGGACACGCATGCGGTGCTTTGTCGACAGCAATAATGACAGGGCGCGAAATACAGAATCATGCAAAATTAGACGATGTCATGCTCTCAGTTATTTTAGTGAAACGTTCAAACCTTGTCCTCTACTTAATTTCCAGAAAATTCAACGAGGAAGGAATTAATTGCCCTTGCAATGAACAAACAAAAATGGTAACGAAGAAATGCACAGTGATGAAATACTATCAATCGGTTTATTGAATATAAATTGAATATATCCTTTAACTTGTAAGAGTGCTAATTATCTAGAAACCATTCAGAAATAAATGTTTGGTTTTGGACAGTATTAAATACACACTTTCTTTCCCTTTCTTTAACATTCAAAATCACTGAAAAACAAGTGTGTTCTTCTGCTATCCAATTGAAATGTGTATTCATACGAGCCACACTATTATGTAAGAAATGTAAACGTAACACATACACGTGACCATTACAAACTGTAAAAAAAAGGTCTAAAACAAAAATTATATTCAGCAGAAAAAAATGTAAGTTCAAGTCCAGTCGTGTGCTGGTAGCTATTATGACAAGAAGTGACAGCAAATACCACTAGCAGAAAAGGAACAGTTTTCAGTAGGTTCGGAGAAAGAGATAGAGAGACTGGGGAGAAAGAGATAGAGGGGAGGTAGAGAAAACGAGAAAAAGAGATAATAGAGAGAGAAAGAGAGAGAGAGAGAGAGAGACACACACACACACACAAACACGCACACACACACAGACAGAGAGACAGAGACGGACAGACAGACATACAGGGAATGACAGAGAGACAGACGGACATGGAGAGGAGTATATATATATATATACAATGATAATTGTTGGATAATTATTGTTGGATATCAAAATGAAATTTTGTTGGAAATAAAAATACTAAAGTAACTAAGCAGGTCAAGAGGCAGGTGAACCAGATACACAAACTATCAACAAAATCAATTTTTCAATACAGTGTACAAAACAAACAAACATACAGACAGACATAAACTAAGAATTTGCGCAGTACAATGAAATTCAGCCCAATTTGAGGAGGAAGAAAACTCTATTAAGTAGCGCATGATTACTCGTCTTGGGAGAATATGATATTCCAATACATCTGAATTGACTGACTGGAGGAGAAGATGACATGTGTATCAAATTGGGTCAGCGTAACAGGGCTCCCCGCCCCTCGTTTCCCCCCACCCCCTTCCTCATCCCCTTCTTATTCTTGTCCGCGTGGAAGCACCGTCATGTACTTGCCCCCATTTTCCATTCCGCTCGATTATTGGTTATATACCTAGAAAAAAAGAGAGAATAATAATAAGATTTGGGAGATTATTCAGAGACGTTCTTAATCAATTCCAAGCCTCGGGTATTACCATATTGGCTCTGCCTCTGAGCTTAAATGAGACATTTTCGTCGAAAACAAGCAAGTCGAAGACCATTAAGACATACTGATATTTCTTTCTGTCTTTTTCTTTTACTTTTATCTTTTTAATCATCTTTTTTGTAAAGTAGCCTGTTCAGATAAAAACAATTACACACAAACAATTAAAATGTAAGGGAAGACATAAACAATGATTTATAATAAAAGTAAAAGTACGATCCAATTTACCAATAGCCATTCAAATGCAACATATTACACAAATAATGTAATGTTAATGATGTAATGTTATGAAATGGGGCCAGCATGTTTTGGGTAGATGAAATAAGAATCAAGAAGGTCGCGGAGAAAGGGAAAGGTTGTGCGACCCCATGTCCTTTTCACGCTCCAGGCTTTTTCACCTTTCCCTCTAAGTCTCTCTCTTTCTCTTTCTCTCTCTTTCTCTCTCTCTCTCTCTCTCTCTCTCCATTCTCTTCGTCATTGTTAACCTGCTGTTTCGAATTGGCCCATGCCTCCTACTGCAAAGCCACTACTTCGGAAAAAAGTCGGGCGGCAGTACGGGGGACAGGGGCGATTGCCCGCCCCCTCTTCCGATTTTGGAAACACTCCTTTAAAGAATGTAGCGTTTTTTCACAGATTTTCGAGGCTTATTTATGAAGCTTTATAGAAAATATTGTGAGAAAGCGTATTTTCCTTGAAAGGGCATTTGAGACTTTTGCAACCCTACCCCCGGAAAAAAAACTTTCACCCGAATAAAGAGCACAATTTCCAAAATTGCATTATACCTCTTCATTTTATTGAAACCTTTCTAATAAAACGTGATTGCCATACATGTATCTCAATTCTTGGAACTGGTAAAAAAATTGACGAATTTCCTTCAAAATGAATTTGGTAAAAATAGGATTTTTTTTTAAAGTAAAGTCTAAGGTCTGGAGTCCAGGTTAGATTCCAGCAGGTAGATTCCCTGCTATGAAACCTCGACCTTTGACCTCGAGTTGACCGAGACCTTTTAAGTGGCTCATCTGCGTTCTCATTTAACCCAATTTCCATTCTGAACGCGATGACGACCCGGGTGTTTAAGGGAGTGGGAGGGGCGGGGGGGGGGGGAGGGGGAGGGGTCCTCAATCCTCATACCTCTTAATACCCAAGCCCAGCGGGGCCTGATGAGCGGGTGGAACAGATAATCACAGGTAGCTGCGGATTAGGGAGGGGGCAGGAGGAGGGTCGGTTGGAATTTATTAGGGGCTGTTTAAGCACCTCTTGCTGTGCCCTTTCTGAGTATAGGTCCACATGTATGCTATTGAGTTTGAACTCTCTTTTATTTACCGTTCGACATGCCTATAGTGCCGAAGGAGGTCCGATATAGTTATAACGAAAATGCTCCCTTACTCCAGTATTTTATTTATTCATTTCCGTGTGAATTTAAATATTATTTTAACTATCCAGTTTGTCCAAATATCATTCTTTTAATCCGTAACCCTATTCTTCTTTTTCTTCCTCCTTTTCTCCTTCTCTTCCATTTTTTTTTTTACTCTTCTTCTTCCTCTTCTTCTTCCTCTCCTTCTTCTTCTTCTTCTTCTTCTTCTTTTTCTTCTCATTCTCCCTTTTTCTTGTTATTCATCATCATCATCATTTTCTTCTTCTTCTTCTTAATCTCCTTTTCTCTTTTATGAATCTGACATCTGAGATTTGTGTAATACCTTTCCATTTCGCCCTTTACTGAATATATACCAGACGCATATTTATAACACCCCTGAACAAGCTCAGATTTTTTTTTATAGGCTCCTCACAATTTACACTGTTTTGGCAGTTGGATCTCGATTTCCCTCAAAAGTGTCTACTCATTTACAGTACATTAATTTTAATCTTCAAATTATCTACCCTCAGTGTTTTTTTTCTAAATTTTAATTGCGTTCAGATGTAAAAGTGGAACAATAAATTACAAACTTAAAATCTCAAACGATTATATCACAGACCTTCCTTTTATTCACATCGCATCTGTTCAAATCATCTTAATTAATTCACATAAAGGAACAAATGCTTTTTTTTATGGCAAAACATTTATGCTGGTAGTTTTGCCTCTATCAAAAACAGATCTAAAATTATAGATTTTTGAGAAATCGTGCGAAAACATGTTTTAAAAAGCACAAAAAGAGAAAGGGAAGGATCGAGAACCAGTATAATAGTTGAAGAAGGTCATGGAAAAGTCATGAAAAGTCATAGAAATGCCAATCGCCCTTAATACCTATTCTAACACATATAAAATCCTTTTTTAATGTTGTACACTGTTGTGTGCGAAGATCCTATTCAAATACAATTCATTTAGTTGTGACAATGTGTTGTAAAAACCTTGACGACATTTCATGGCGTTCTTGACTTCCGTTTAAAATAATCTATAGGTTAAGATAACATTTAGTGTGTATACTAAAATAATGTCCAAAGCTATGTTGGAAAAGAAAGGAAGGGAAAGAATAAGTAAACACGTAAATCACGTTGGTTTTTGAGAACAACAATTGTAATAAACGTTGAGAAAGAATGTAAGCCTGTCAATACCTAATTTAAATAATTTGGGCTAACATAGAAAACATTGTTAATCTACTTTTACTATCATATGTATCCATTGACGTTTTTTCCAAGTCGGCATAATTGCTGAAGTTTATACCTTATAGCCTTTAAAAATAAAATCTGAAGAGAATTGTGTATACTCATCAAACTGAAAACTGGTTTAATTTTACTAAGCATTATGTGGGCTAAATGTAGGAAGAAAGTGCGTGGGGATAGTAGTTTTGGGGAAGAGATTTCGTTGAATAGGAAAGTGTGTGATCTTTATTATGAACTTCGTCATTATGCTAAGGGCCCATATGTCCACAATATATTCTGCAACGAGTAAACCAACATGCTTATTCTTGGAAGATATTAAATTTCAATTTCGAAGGGTTATTGTAAAGACTTTTGAAAAGGGATTAATATTGGGGTATACTGTCTAATTGTAGACAAGTTTTCTTAAGTTTCCTAATTTGATACTTATCATAATTATAGATTATAGATGACACTTCGGTATCAAATGCATTAAACAAATATATTGGTTCTTACTGTTGCACTTTTCACTATTATATATATTATGTTCACAGCCTCTCTCTCTCTCTCTCTCTCTCTCTCGCTCTCTCTTTCTCTCTCTCTCTCTCACACTCATACACATACCCACACTTTCAAAATAAAAAAGAACTTTTCTTGAAAGAAAAAGAATTAACCCAAATAAAATCATTAATTCTAATCCAGGATTAAGTTAACCTTTGATATGATAAGCAGTGTTTATTTTACGATTGATGTCATAGCTTAACCATGGTTACACGTCCGCGTTTTTATCTTCAATTTCGAGTATGAATTTTCATGAGTTACTTTTCACAGCACAACTTATTATCAGAATTTTTAAAATAACCAAAAATGTCTAATAACCTTAGATATTTGTTGACGACACAGCTTGAAACATTACATAAAACTCAATTGATAAAGGAACAAAGTGAACACAACATACCAGTTATACACCACCAGCTAAAGTGTAATAAACAAAACTTGAAGTTGAACTTTTCAACTTGAACTTTAACTTGAACTTGAGCTTGAACTTTCTTAGTCACTTTCTAGAACACCTGATTCGAGATAAAATCTATCAGACCTAGGAAATATTAATCAAACAAAGTTCAATGTTACGTGGTTAGATAATGAATAAGAAGAAAAAAATGAGTGATGTGCTTTCAGTACACCCACAAATTAGAACAAATTAACATGTAAAACAATGTCAACAAAAACAAAACAAAACACCCACACAAACACACACACACCCACAAAGGGAAACCCCCACCCCCTCCAAAAAAAAAAGACATATGGTTTTTAGGTTGTCCATAATTGAACTATTTGTACCAGTGATTGTCTTAATCCGGTCAACAGTTAAATGTAACAACTATTTCAGGAAGATGTCCCATTCTACAAATAAATCTTTGAGAGGCGACTCACTTCCACATTACTCTCCTCTTTCTGGCAATATGTGGACGTTCCTTTCCTCAGGCAGCCTATTTCTGTAAAACGTTGGTAAGTGTGAGTTTAAATGATATTATAATTAACGACAGACACAGGTTTTTTGTTATTGTTTGTTCAGCTCTGTTTTGTTCTGTGTATGTTTTTAGATTTTATTCTTCTTCACTTTTTTGTATGAAGATTAGCGCGAGGTCTGGTCTTAACGAAAGCAAAATAAAAACAAACATGTGACTGTGGAATTGAATTATTCGTGTATAGGGTAGATGTCATTGGATTATTTGAAAATGAAATGACTCCCGTTGTTTTAACGTAACTGGCCGTAATAATAGTTTTAATAAATGAGGATGTAGACAAACCAGTGTTTTACCGTTTTTGTTTTCTTGTAAACTTCATCTCTAAGGAAGACAGATGAACACAAAAGCATTCCCTCTTCTCAACATTCAGATAAATCTTCATCAACATCAAATTTATTTTAAAAAATGCCTGCGTGTAAAAGCTCGAATATAATATGGTAGCCAAGCTCTTCAATGATTGGACATGCCGGGTGAGTAGCGGCCCACACCTCGTGCGGCGTGCCGCTACTTTTTAGTGACGATGTCCGCAGCATGCACCTCCTTCCCAGACACACATAAAAGGCAGTGAGCCGAACGAACCCGTCACTTTTGTATGAAAATCCAATCGAAAAAGGAGATCTGCAAGTGTTCTATTCATGACGATAACAGTTAACCATAAGTGATGCCTTCTTTGTGCGGTTATACCCTTTTGTTCCTGTCATTTGTAAATGTTCAAACGAACATGCTTGTTCAATTTCAAACCTTGTTTTCGGAACAAATGTTCCATCAAAATAACAATGCACGATAAAACCATGGACCTACTAAACGAGGACTCATTCACGATTGGGTTTTGGAGTTGTTGTTTTTTACCGTACAAAGGAAAGTTTCGAATCATAATGCGTTTGAAGATCAATATTTTCGTATCTTTTTTTATTACTTATTTCAACATACTAAAATGCGTTGCTGTTGTTATTCTTTGTATAACATGCTGTTGTTTCTTGCAAACATGATAAATGTAATAATGACTATATAGTCGAACATGACTTTTGTAATCAAAATAGTTATCGATCTGAATTGAATTTCAGTATTTTTATTAAATCTTATTAAACCTATTCAACCAGTTATACAGATTATAATATATATCAATAATGTTTGATAAAGCAACAAATAACATCCTTATTCAATTTTGTTTAAAATATATCCGCTTTCAACAATTGGAGTTTTACATGAATGAATTTCTGAAGCAAACTTTATCGATGTCAATAATGTATCATTACTTTATGAAGCCAAAAAACAAATTCGCAAGTCATAAAATATTATTATATTTTTTGTAATATGCTCGTGACATTCAGATCAGCTACAATAAAATGTTTAAAAAGTTTAAGTTCAATTTGCCGTTTTTTACAAATAGTTTGCAGCTCATTTCGGAAAGATTAATTTTCATGATCGAGTTTTCTTCAAATGTACATATAACTCATGAAATTATTTTTACTCGATTAGACACGGGCACAAACTAATTCATGATAATTTGCATAACGTAGGAATAGGTCATTAATGTTTTCATACAAAAGACGATTCAACCAAAGATATACCCAAATTCTTTCAACAAAGCGACAAGCACAACAAGTCATGCACCCACATTCATCGTGTAAAAACTTCGTTGCAGGCACATGGACATAAAAGTCATGACGAATTGCATTGTGATTAAAAGCAATGTTTGCGAATCAAATGAGGCTGAAAGTAACAATACCATGCTCACAATTCATTAAATAAATATTCATTTCATTCTTACCTTCGAGGTTTTGCGGTACATTATGCAGTGTGGTTGCGTGAACCATTGTAAAAATTGAAACACGGACCAAGTAACTACTGCACTGAAGTAAAGTTTGATCCATAATTCAAGGGCTTTGGGAACGAAGCCGATGTGTCGGCTAAAGAGCACCCCGGACCGCCCCGACGGGAACAGTTGGCAACACACCCTACTTCTTGCATCTGACTTTTTATCGTGAATGTATTGCTTTGAAAACCTCTTGCGGATGACCTGTCCCAACATGATATTTTTTTATATTTGAATAAAATGTTAAAATGAAATGAAATTATATTATCGAATCATCATCGAAGAATGGAGTATACAAAAACTTCAAAACAACAGTCCGAAGTAAAAATACGGTTGATAAGAATTGTTTACAGATAAATAGAAATACAGTGTTATGCGGGAAACAAACATGTTGTTTATGCCTCGTCCAATGGTACAGCAGCGTAGTGGCAACAAATATCACTACAAACTGTAGCAACGGTTGACAGGAAATTGTAGTTTTTACTAACTTGATTACATTAACATATCTGCAAAATATTATCAACATCATCCCCTAAAAGAGGATAAATAATTTAATATCGTATTAGCCATGTGTTGTTTACAAAAGATTGCGTTGCAAGCTAGATTTGAGAACATAAATTTGAAAAAATAAAACTCCTTTGTAAATTTTCAAAAAAAAAATTGGGGGACAGGGATAGATGAAGAGAGAAAAGAGGACAGAGAGATGGAGAAAGACAGATGAAGAAAGAGAGAGAAAGAGAGGTATTTAGCATTTAATTGTGAAATAATTGTGTGGAGGTTTATCACCATCACTGACCATGTAGGCTTATTTCCTTCTGATCAGTCTTCAGCAAATCTGCATGCAATAGTATAATGGTAATACATATTATTTTGAAAGGATACATCATTTGAATGATTCAATATAAGCATTTCAGACTTCGTTTAAATGATTTTTTTCTAGCTAGTGACTTAGTTTTTACATTGATCTGTTTATTTCTTTTTTAAATGATTATTGTCAGAATTACAAAAGTAGAAAGAAGTATGAATACTTATAACAAAACAAATACTGAAAATAAAATTAGGGAATGAAAACTAATTGATTATGATCTAGTCTTTAGCCTGGGAGCCTCGTATTAAAATGAAAATAATAAAAAAATTTTATTTAAAAATTATGATAAACAGCGACAAAAGCTATATATATAATCTCCTTTGAACAACAGCAACAAAATTATTATTTATTAACATTTTAGGCCAAATAATCTAGAAGTACTTACTAGTGATGTTTCCTTTATATAGTCCCATCATATTATTAAAGTGCGCCCAGAGTCAAACTATTTTACTTTGATTATGTTCTATACCAACAGAAAACACACTTTCAGCACACAAAATGTCATATATTTCAGACATCAATTGAATATCATATCGAAGTGCGGTATAGAAACCAATAATTGTACTAATAACCGGTCAGAGTGGTTTTTTCATCTTGTTAAAAAAAAAATGTACCATGGGCGGGCAGTCAAGGCGGGCATTTGTAATCGTGACTTTAATCAATTACAATCAATTAGTAATCATCAGTGCAAGCAATGGTGGCACCAGACAGTATCAGAAAGCAAACATCTTGCTTACATTTCACGGCAGTCCTTTTGTTTCTACAGACATTAGATACACGCAGGCGGAGTAGCCTAGCCGTAAACATCGATAAGATCAAATCAACTGTTTTTGTAAACCAACAAAAAGGAACTGTTTCACTAGGTTGTGGCTTTCAACGATCCATGATTAATTAGAGCTATATACAATTGTTATTCATGAAGATTATTAGGGATTGATATTGTTTTATTGTTGGTATTACATTATTTATTTGATTGCTTCTTCTTCTGCCCCTCAATACTAAATTATCATGTTGGTACTAATGTGTTTAGAGTTCCGTCTTCATTCATAAATAAACATGACAACTGTCAGCAATACAAATTTAATGATCTAAAATGTTATGTTCATTATTGTGATAGTATAGTGCGTTCTATAGGTGTGCATATACATGTATCATAATTAAGACAGCAGTTGTCGACTATAATCGGTGAAATCATTATGATTAGTGTCAGTAATAACAATGTCATTGTTATCATAATAATTTCTACAACAATCGAATGTTATTTTGCCACTATTCATACCGTAACGATATGGCTTATATCATACTGTTAGGTTATGGCATGCGTAAACCTTAACATCGTCATACTTTAGGATTATTTTGATAAAGATTGTTTACATTCATTTTTTGACAATGGTCATACATGTACGTTAATGTCATATAATTTGATACATAATTACCCCTTGTGTATATTTCTTAAAGATACCATGGAAAGACTGCACACTACTGCATCAAACATCTTATGATATGAAGAATACAAAAATATAAAGGCAAATGTACCCCTTTAAGAAGAAATAGAAAGGAATGAAGACAAACACGTAACAGATTTTTTTTTTCGAAGTTTTAAAAAAGAAAAATGGTAGTTGGTGTTTTTTTGTTAAACATTTATTTTTCTGGGTTTGCATTGCTTTGGTTTTCTTTTGTTAAAACACCTTCAAGTCTCCTCTGAAAGGAAAAAAGGAGCAATGTATGAGATTCGTCACAGATTGTGAGCAATTATATTCCCGTGTTTAATGATTCAGAAGTACCAGCTAGTACCAGACATGGACATCTAATGAAAGGAAAACTAACTAAATGCTTTATGAAGTTGTACTCATTGACTACTTTGCATTTATGTTTTAATCAATACTCGTTCACCACATCCCCGCTGTGACCCAAATCCTATTAAAGCGTTTCTCCATTTCAATCACTCTTCTCTAGAAACAAACAAAGCTTGCTTAATCGACAACATACAAAACCTCGCAGAAGCCCCTCAAAATATGAACAATTATGACATACTTGAAGCCATTTGGGATTTTCCGCAAATTATGTCCTGACGGATGCAAATATTTTGATTTTCTATCTCTTTTATCGGAGCGCCTCCAACTGAGCATGTTGTAGCGAATAAGTCGAGCAAAGCTAATTTTGAAACTGTAGCCAATATACAAAGAAGTGGTTCAATATTTTGGCGTTTGTTTATCTCCGGCAGGAAATTATGATTATTGTAGATTTGATGTGAGAGCGACCAAGTAGGCGCGTGGTCGATAGCAATTACAGAAAGCTAAGGAGATAGAGGAGGGAAAATGAAAACGATTTTTAGGGGGCATTTACTGGGGGTGGCTGGAGACCTGGAGTTAGGAAACTTCAAGGTTGTAAAGCGCCTATTGGTGTTCTCTCGCTTGAACGCTGCGCAATTGTTCTAGGATAAAAAGCAAGTTTTCACTTTCCCGTTGAGGATGTGCAAAGAGCCGTGCGCGCGTAGACACGGTTTCTGAAAAGCGTTTCGCGCCTCGGACGGATCGCGAAAAGGGGACCATGATAAAACGTGCACGCAACGGGACATGCAGAGAGGGTGGACGAGAGACACCATGTCTGGCCGCATCGCCCCGCTCGGCATGGTGCCCCGACTAGTGGTGCCGAGTGGCACAATGGTAACTTTCCTGCTCCAATGCCTAAAGCTCTGTACTGGGCTACTCAACCATGCCTCCCCTGTCCAGCCCTCTTTCTCTGTCTACTTCTTCAGCTCTCACTCATTTTCATTAACCTTTGCACGTTTCGAGGAGAGATGCGTCGTAGACGTTTTCTTGCTGGGCTTGACCTTGGCCTTGTGTGCTTGGTGTCGTCGCCGAGAGATGCTTTTAGTCTTCATATGCAGCCACTTTGTTGCTGACATGAATGGCTTCTCGAGGATCTGTACGTCTTATGATGGTGATGGAGACGAAAGAACAACACAAACAAAAAGCAAACGAACAAACGAACAGACACACAACAAACAAACATAAATGCATAATGAATTTTGTATGATTAACAATTCTATGATTAACAATTCCTCTGAGTGGTTCGAGAAGTCTGATCTTGAACCCGAAATTGGTAAATCTCGGATTCGAATCCAAGTCAAATGTGCTCGTAACATTTGGTTAAATCGGATATTGGCAAACCTACCTCAGAATCTATACTTTTAATACAGTGCACCTAATATCCGATTCGAGAAATCCGGACTGGACGATGGTCTGGATTATCCGGGATGTCAGGGCATCTCCATCTGTGTCTTTGTGATTAAACTCTCAAAGAATATTTCAAAATGACACAATCGATTTGATTATCATTCTTGTTATATTGGTTAATCAATACACCATTTAAATCACTTTCCAATAGAAGAGCCAATAAAGTTTTGAGGTCAACATTATATGCAAGAATATTTCTATGATGAACATTACGAAGCTTTCATTTTTACCAACTATCAAAAAGTAACATTTTATACATCTAGAACGGAACGTCTTTCAATTATTATGGTCTGCAATTCCAGACTAGTCAAATCCCAATCAAGATACAGCTTTAACGCACATTAAAGGCCGTTATGGGATTCAGAGGGGTACAATGCTTTCCCCCTTACACCAAAACCAACAGCTTTGGAGGCCCACTCGGCACCTTTCCCGGCGCCACACTACCCTCCCCACTTGACACTCTCCCGTGCGAAGAAGACAAAGTGGATATTAAAAGCATCATGCTTTCCAGTGTCTCTCCGCCATATTCGTGCTTCAGCAAAGCCTGGTATCGCCACCTCTGAGTCGAATGATACCAATGCTCTGCTGGAAGGGTGTGGTCTTTACACAATAAAGGGGTCAAAATCGAAAGAAACCTTCAGAACTGTGGTTTAAGCCTTGCAGATGCTCGTTTGGGGATGTTGACATAATCAAAGACAAAGAGTAAAAGACAGAGAAGGGAAAAAGATCCAGCAACAATGTGTAGCTTGTCTTTAAATGGTGTGTACACTCAATATGTCACAAGAAAGGGTTAATGATACTTCACAAAATGGCGCCTTCGCCATAGCTTGAGTCCACTTGTGTTTTGTTTTGGTAATAGAAAATAATAACAGTTCACGTCAAGGCGCCATTATGACGGTGTCCTAATTGCATACACTTGGCAAAGCCATTGCAGTCACAAGTTATGGAAATGCTTGGATATCACAGACAGTACCTTAATTCATGAATAATAATAATATTTAGCTTTTATATAGCGCTTAATACAATGTCTCTAAGCGCTTTACAAATATGCTATGACACAATGGAAAAGGATGTTATCCCATTAATATTCAATATATTATTGTAAAACATGATAATAATAACTATACAGGTATATGTGACTTTATGAGATCATTTACAATTAAATTTACGTAATTATCCAACGTAACTAACCCTC
Source organism: Strongylocentrotus droebachiensis (assembly GCA_035222895.1). Taxonomy (NCBI): domain Eukaryota; kingdom Metazoa; phylum Echinodermata; class Echinoidea; order Camarodonta; family Strongylocentrotidae; genus Strongylocentrotus; species Strongylocentrotus droebachiensis. The sequence goes on along the minus strand of JAVYIG010006964.1, from coordinate 49,297 downwards.
AACAAATTTAGTATTTGGAATTTGTAAAAAACAGGCTATTTCACATAAAGGTACTATAATTGCGCTCTGGGCATGAAGCAAAAGTATTTTTCTAGCATCTAATCATGCTCATAGTGAAGAGGGAGACACAAAAAACCTGACAAATTATTCTGTAATCGAAATTTAAAGGAAGATTTCGAAAAGAAACATTACGAAATCCGGATATCAACATTGTTTGATATTTGCATAGCTCTTGTTATGTATTTCAATTTTGCTGGATCAAATAATCATAGAACTTTCTTATTTGATAATATTTTATTGCGCTCTGTGATTATTTTAAAAATCCTATTCTACCAGATTAGTAAGTCACACATATTATACACAATGTTTTTTTATGTTTTGTGACTTAAAGATGAAATGACATTTGATTCATACATAACAAATTGTTTGCTATTCTTATTGATTTTGCTTACAAGTAATTTTAAGTTCACCTTAGAAGTAAGAGATGACAGAATACCTCAAGTAAAATTTGTAGAGCCATTAATGATTTAAAGGAAAACTGTCGCTCCAAGATAATTATTGTTTTTTTGTAGTCTACTTTCCCCCCTTTTTTCAGATTATTTACTTTAATTTTCTTCTTCCGTTGTTTGCAGCCTTATTACTTTTCAAGCTTTCTGGCTGTTTACATTTTTATTCTTAATTTTTGTTCCACGTTCCCCTCTATCCCCTCCTTTTTTAAAAGCTCTTGTCGTAATCTTTTCGATGCGCTTTCATTTTACTGAAAGCTATATAACTTTCAAACGTGACAGCTTTATGTAAAAAACAAAAACTGGAAAGAGAGAGAGAGAGAGAGAGAGAGAAAAGATTCGATGCCATTTCTCATTTTCAATAGCATCATCGCTCGCAACCTGTTATGATTCGGATCCATATCTCACTGACCTTCCAATCTCTCACTCGAGATGGAAAAAGAAAACAAAAACTTGTGAAGTTTTTGACCTCTAAACGGTGTGAAGCGATCTCCGCCGGCCAGAGAAAGCCGTGAACACTTCGAGCCTGTCCCGATGCATGTCAGGCGTCTTAACTTGAGAAAGGACAAAATGCTGCTAGAATAACAAGAGAAGTGAGAAAGAAAAACCACACTAGCCTGCCCGGGTCCCGACTCTTTGACACTTGTCTTCCCGCGCTCTTTAAGTTCTTTTCTGTTTTATTCTCCTTTTGTGTTTTTGTCTTTGCAGCTGACGGCTTGTAATGAGCTGAGCGTAACCATTATTAACGGCCTCATGTGAGCTTCTTTTTGACCGAGAACATGGAAAGTCATAATGAGTGCATTCACAAGAAAACTCTAATTTGAAACATGTAATAAAAATGATTTGATTCCAAACAAAGAGCGAGTGAGGCTGTGCCGTTTCCAGTGATTATTCATTGTGAGCAATAAGTCCATTATACGAGAGAGACAAAGGAACAATGCTCATAAAATGGAATGATTGCATTCAACCTCACGAACATGCATTTGTTAACTTCATGTTGACGTCTTGTGTTTTTGCAGAATTAATTATTCATCGGTTTTAATATGATTTTATCTGAATTCGATATTCTGCCAGTAAGAATATTTCTAATCATAATTGCAATATCAGTGTGGCTTTAGTTCACTTTGATAGGGATGTCAATGATAAACCTTTAATTATTGCAGGTACGAAGTATTTCAAAATCTAAAGTAGGTATTTGAAGAAATTGAACAGGTATTAGATTCTTAATTATTATGTGCGTGCTTGATATGTAGGAAAACATGTTCACGAGCAGACGAGAAAGATGTATAGAGGAAGAGGAGAAACATAGAAGATATGGTATTCATTACAATGATTACCTATTCATTACCCAATCATTTAAATACTAGGTGTTTTCGGTGTTTTTATTTTGAAAGTAGTAAAGTGTTGCCTTTTTCAAAACAACTTCGTATCACAAATGATGAAGAAGAGGAAACAAATTAAAAACACACATTGATCAAGGAAAACTGAGAGGTAGAGCATTACATAAATATACAAGTAAATTAACAATAACATGAATAAATAAATAGATAAATATATGAATAAACAATTAAATTAATGAATATTTAAAGAAATGAAGAAATAGGTAAATACAAGTTAAATAATCAAATACAAATGTGCGTGGACGTGTTTGTGCGAGTTAGTTTTAAAAATAGAGATGAGGGGGAAAGACAGAGAAAAGACAGAGAGGGGAATAGAGAGAGAGAGAGAGAGAGAGAGAGAGAGAGAGAAAGAAAGAGAATTAGAGAGATATCTCAATGTACTTTGCACCAAAAACTGTATGAACTGTGCCCAAAATTTTATGTAGTGTGCATTTTTTTGGGAACTATGCCCTGATTTTTTGAATCGTGCACCTTTTTGTTTGAACTATGCCACATGTTTGGGTAGTGTGCGCTTAGGTGCATAATGACTATCAAATATCCTATGTACTATGCGTCGATAGGTGGGGCATAGTACATATAATTGGGGGCACGATTACCTGAGCGTCGGCCATTATGTACGCGTACCATGTACCATTCATGCGGTGCTTCATCGTGCGATAAATATCTCATCTGCTCAGAAGCAAGACGTTAAGTTGATCTAACTTAATACTGAATCATGTCATGAGTAAGTATCTAAGTATGTTCAATGTCATTTTAAGTTCTATCATCAAAATGGGCCAGGAGAAAAGTGTAAACTGAATGTAAAGGCATTATTTAATCTAGTTAACTGCAATGTTGAGTGTATCGTTAAATCTTGTTTAGTTGTTGGCCAAGTAGCGTTGGCCCATATGTCCATTTCTGTGTTAGTAAGATTTAGACCTAACTAGAAATTGGAATGCCTAATTAAAACTTTGAGTACAGCTTACAAGGATTTCCCAGATTAAAGTGCCATGTATAGGTGTCTTTCATGTAAAAACAATCATGAACTGCGCGTAAATTGAATGAGTGTGCTGCATGGGTACATTTGTTTTTGAAATGTCAAAAGACAAAAATGACACTGCACTGCCACCTTTTCTTGTAGTTGTAGAAATTAAAAATGTTCTTGCTCAAAATTTGATGAGAGTTTTGGGAGGGGGTGAATTGAGACAATTAAGTAGCCGGAATGAGTGGGGGCATGCAGACTTCAGACAACACAGATGACAATATCAGCCTGAGGAGTTGAGTTGGTGCCCTTCATTTTGTCTGGGCACACCGCTATAACGTAACATTATTCTTAAATTACAACTTTCTGTAAACAAATATCATGTTGCTTTACTCATTGCGGATATAACGTATCGAAAATAATATCCCTAGTGACATTCGTTTGTCTCGCAATGTATGTATGTATGTCGTGATCTTTTAGATCCCTTGTTGACCATACATTGCGAGACAAACGAATGTCACTAGCGATATTATTTTCGATAAACATCATGTTCTTTGAACATATTCATAAGCCTTATAGAGTCTATAGTTATACTAATTCCAGGATATGAACAAAACAGAGCAATTTTATCAAATATAACAATTTAAACACTAAGCCCTGCTTACCTAGTATAAGCGGGGTGAAGGTCACGCATGGTTCACTGAAAGCTAGCTGCAACGACCCTCTTACAGATGTAATCTATCAGAATTTCTTTTCAGGAAGGTAGGCCTACAGTCAATTCAATTTGATTTGATTTCAAAAAAATATTTTCTGGCTGCACGTGCTAAGTAAAGCATACTTCCAATTTGATTTGTTTTTGTGCGATGCTAAATTTGTTATGATACTTTTGTTAATCCAAAAGATTAATACAAAAGGAATACGAGCCATGTTTACATGTGTTTTTGCTTCGGAATAATAATTTGTTAAATTTCAGAATCAGCAATGAGAAACAAGCAAGTGGTCTTTGCACAATAACAATTGTATATGCGTAATAAGATTATCCACATTATTAGCCAATATGCCCTTGTTGGCACAAAAAAAAAGGAAAATCAAGAAAACTACTACTTTTCAAACAGTGTGTAAAAAAGGAACTCACATGAATCGCCTCCATGCTATAATATCAGTAATATTAGAAATTACATTAATTTGTTTTCCTCGATCCATATGCTGGGCATCTTAACGAGCCTCATTTTTTATTCAGAGCATGCATAACTAAATTGTTTTAATAATTATTTATATGTGATGAAAAAAATTGTTAACATATGAAAAGCATTACCAATTCAATCAATTCAATTTTCTTCCTGTAGGATTCCCATACAAAGAGAACACAGCATTCGGGAAGTGAGGGTGGCAGTTTTCAGGAAAGACCGAAAGACTGCCCACTATGTACAGGCAAAAATTTGACCCGATTGTCTAATCACCTCTCTGCGGTTCATGGGATGAGCAAGGACGAGAGAAAAAAATTCATGCAAGGTTAGTAATCGACAACACATTATATAATTACACTTCTGTTAGAAAATTCTATAATGAAGTGGATTCTATTTGTTAGAATGTTAAATCATCTGATAGACTGTTAGACAATGTGACTGGATGTTTACAAATGTTGTCTTGCCTAAATAATTTTCTCTTTCCATTGGCAACTATTTCATTATTGCATTTCAATGATTTATGATAATTCTTAACCATATTTTTATATTGTTTTCTATTATTTCCCTTGGAACATAAAAGAAAGAAAAATCATTGTAATGTGTATTTTGTTTCATTATATTAACAAGGCAAGTAAATAATGAAAAACTTAAGAAAGAAATATGATTTCTGTATAACAGGTATGAATAAAAGTGTCATTTGCTTTGTTTCATGCTACAGACCAGAAATGCCAAAGCCAAAGCAAAGAAAGAACCTTGATACACTGCCTAAAATAAATAAGTACACCATCTGGAGCCTTGCAAAACCTTTTCAATGACAGGAATTACAGGTGTGTAAAGTATTTACTGTACACTTTTAAAACATGTACCATATATAACATGGTTTCCTTTTTTTAATTCATAAAGTACACATGTATTGTTTTTATTGTTGAATACCTCCTCATGTCACCTGATTATCAATATTACCTTTTTTTGCTAATTTTTCATATTCAATTCAATTCTTAGTCGTTAATGAGTATCAAGAGAAAAATACTGAGAGAAATGCTTTTGTTTGATGTCCTCTAATGACAATTAGAGACAGAACCTGTAAAGAGGTCCTTTGCAAAGTTTGCTACACTTAAAGAGAGAGCATTGCCAGTGATGTGTAAGCATTGTATTACTATCAGGTACTCATGATTAACATTATCATATTATCTTTCTTGTGGTGAAGTATATCCACAACTATTTTTCAAATTGCAGGATACGTTAATGTAAGATATGTGCATGTATGTTATGATATTTTTTTCCTTTCTCTATTCTCACTTTTCTGTATTTTAATTAGATCAACTAAGGCATGAAGCATCAGTAAGCTGGCCCAAACTAAAAATGCTACGGGACGACTTCATTCTTATTTTGCTGACAAATGGAGCCCACGAAGTGATGTTGTCGCCAAGATGCAATTAGATCGTGAGCAGAACGCCAAACATCAAGACGGGAAGCAAGTGATTAAGGTAAAGTAAATCACTTCAACAGATCTTGAAAAGTTGAACACAATTTATTTCATTTGCAATATGTACCCTGAAATTATATCAAAATTATGATGAATACTTGTTGAGAAAATGATGGCAAAATAAGACATTCTATTGAATCTAATTCATACTCTCCTGTGACAACAAGTGGCATTGACAGAAAATATCTTTGCACTGGTTCTTCTGTTCAGGAGATAACTGAGAAGTTTAATCAACTTTTCTCTGAGGAAGAGGATGGTGCTTTACTTTTCATTTACTTTTTGCTGAACTAAACTCGACCAAGGGAATACCAAATCTTACATTGTCATATTTCTTCTTTTTTTGTTTTCAGATAAAAAGGAGGCTCCTTTCTAAAAGCGATGAAGAAGACATGAGAGGTGCCATGGAAAGGGCTATGATAAGTCAAATGTTTGCATAGAAGACAAAATGAGGGTGTTTTAGAGAAGTTGTGAGTATTTTTCAAACAATAATGTGGTAAACCTTTAATGTTGGTCAATATGCAGAGGCCTCCATTTTATCAAACTCTTTGGGACCAGTAAATTAACTCTGTTCTGTCAGGATTACACAAACAATAAATTAACAAGAAAGTTTTCCATAGTGAATGATGTCCCACTGTATATATTATCAATAAATATGTCTTTTTGCATAAAATTTTCCCCTCCTTTTGACCAGTGATAGTAGTCTTCCCTGGGACCGTGTTGACAATAACACTTGGTGTTACCATGATGATCTACTATCATGAATGTGGGAATATCTAATAACGTCTTTATACAAGACTATATATTTGCAACGTTGAAACGACGACACGGAGTGAAAGTAAAACATAACCAAATCGTACTACCCTTTTGTGTCCATTCTCCTTTTGTCGTCTGAATAATACTACATGGTGGCAGCAGTATAAGTGAAGAACCATGGAAAGTTCTCGTCTACCATTGCCAGAAAGCTTTGATAAAGTTGCAGGCTTAAATCAAGCAGAACAATGGCCAAAATGGTCACGGCGGTTCGAGAGATATCGCGTCGCATCGGGCCTCGCATCCAAGCCAGACAGTGAGCAGGTTAGTACGCTACTCTATGCTATGGGTGAATGTGCCGATGATATTATCGTGTCTCTCAATGTGAAAGAGGAGACAGCAAAGTATGATGACGTGATCGCAACATTGAAGAAGTATTTCAATGTACGGAAAAACATTATTGTTGAAAGGGCAAAATTCAACAAACGAACACAACGCCCGGGAGAAAGTGTGGACACATTTATCAATGATTTGTACAGGCTAGCAGAGGACTGTGACTACGATAGACTTAAGGAGGGCTTGATAAGAGACAGAATTGTAGTTGGGGTGCTTGATGACTCCCTATCTGATCAACTCCAGTCTAGAGAAGACCTAACTCTCTCAAAAGCAGTTCAATTGAGTAGACAGTCAGAAGCCCGGAAACAAAACAAGTCTGTTGTGAGGGGAGGTGCAGAGAGTGAGAGCCCTAACTCGGCCGTAAACTACGTAAGGCCTAAGAGCAAGGGAACGTACTCGAAGAAAACATCTCAAACTCCGCAGGGTAACTGTAAGTGGTGTGGAAGGCAGAATCATGCACGTGCCAGCTGTCCCGCAAAAGATGCAAAGTGCCATCAATGTGGAAAGATGGGCCACTTCCAGTCTGTGTGTCAAGCCAAACAACCAGAACAGGGAAAACAAGAGGCAGCAAAGCAAAAATGGAAAGCTCGAGTCAGCGAAGTAGATGATTTCGATGACATTGATGTCCCCTTCCTTGGTGAAGTCAGCGAGAACGATCAGACGTACTGGAGTTCATCGATCCTCGTAGATGGGAATGAAACACACTTCAAGTTAGACACAGGAGCAGCCGTTACTGTGTTGTCTGATTCCACTCCATGGCTGAATAAACACATCATGAGACCAACAACCAAGAGGTTACGTGGTCCAGGAAGTACAGTCCTGACTGTAATAGGACAAATGACATCAACTCTCAGGCATAGAGATAAACAGATCAAGGAGACTCTCTATGTGGTCAAAGATCAGGAGTCTTCATTGCTGAGTAGGAAAGCGTGTAGAACCTTGAATCTAGTCCGCAGAGTGGAGGAAGTCGATTCTTGTGATGATGAAACTGCAAACTTCAAGGCTGAGTTCCCTCAACTTTTCACTGGTTTGGGGAAACTGAAGACAGCATACCACATCACGTTAACTTCAGATGCCAAGCCGATGTGCCTGTATACAGCCAGGAAAGTTCCTCATCCGCTTCTACCGAAGGTGAAGAAAGAACTAGAGTCCATGTTGGAGCAAAATGTGATCTCAAAAGTGACTGAGCCGACAAAGTGGTGTTCGGGGATGGTTCCAGTGTTGAAGCCCAGTGGTTCGGTGAGAATTTGTGTAGACCTTACATCTCTCAACAAGGCAGTTGAACGAGAGATTCATCCGATGTCTTCAGTCGATGAAAGTCTAGCAAAACTGGGAAAGAGCACAATCTTCACAAAACTGGACGCCAACAGCGGGTTTTGGCAAATTCCATTGGAGGATGAGTCAAAGCTACTGACAACCTTTGTCACTCCATTTGGGAGATTTTGCTTTAACCGATTGCCGTTCGGGATAACGTCAGCGCCAGAAGTCTTCCAGAGAGCGATGTCCACTATCCTCGAAGGACTTGACGGCGTGATTTGTCACATGGATGATGTGCTAGTCCATGGTGCAACACAAACAGAACATGACATCAGAGTACGAGCTGTTCTACAACGTCTGCAGGAAGCAGGTATCACACTAAATCAGGGAAAGTGTGAATTCTCCAAACAGAGTGTGAAGTTCTTAGGGCACTTCATCGACGACACTGGTGTCAAGGTCGATCCGAGCAAAACAAGAGCTATTCGAGATTTTCCAGTTCCTCGAAGCGTGAAAGAGCTACAGAGGTTCATGGGAATGGTGAACCAGGTGGGAAAGTTTCTCCCAGGATTAGCTGAGATCAACGAGCCCCTTCGTCAACTCCTGAAGAAAGACAATGTGTGGTGTTGGGGAGAAGTGCAGCAGAGATCTTTCACACAGATCAAAGAGATGATGGTCTCGACAGCAGTCTTAGCTCATTATGATCCAGAACTGCCAACAGTCATTGCAGCAGATGCATCCGGGACTGGAATGGGTGCAATCCTGTATCAAGTGCAGACTGATGGAAATCGTAGACCAGTGTGCTATGCATCTCGATCGCTTACCGAGACTGAGCAGAGGTATGCAGTGATTGAAAAAGAGGCACTGGCAGCTACTTGGGCGTGCGAGAGGTTCTCCGAGTATGTACTTGGTCTTCATTTCGAGGTGGAAACTGACCACAAGCCATTGGTCACACTTCTAAACTCGAAAGAACTTGTGAAAATGCCTCCACGACTCCAACGCTTCAGAATGAGAATGATGAGATTTGATGCAGAGACATTGTATGTTCCAGGAAAACAGCAGACATCCGCTGACGCCTTGTCACGAGCGCCAGTAGAGAGGCCAGGAATGGATGATGTCAACTTCGTAGATGAGGTTGAATCATATGCATCAACATCAGCCATTAACCTCCCAGTGACAATGCAGAGATTTGAGGAAATCAGAAATGCACAAAAAGCAGATGAAGTATGTGCAAAAATCAGAGACTACTGCGTTCAAGGATGGCCAGACTACATGCCACATAACCCGATCCTCAAACACTACTATGAGCAGAGAGGACACCTGAGTGTGGTAGAGGACTTGCTTATCTACGACGAGAGAATAGTCATTCCGAGAGCTCTGCGACTTGATATCCTTGAGAGGCTACATCAAGGACATCTGGGAATCACCAAATGCAGAGCCAGAGCCAGAGATTCAGTGTGGTGGCCAGGTCTATCAAAATCATTGGAGGAAATGATTTCAAGCTGCTTGACCTGTGCTATCCATCGCCAAGAGGTCCGCGAGCCTTTGATGAGCTCATCCTTTCCTTCAAGGCCATGGGAGCGTCTTGGAATGGACCTGTTCGAACTCAAAGGGAAATCGTTCCTGATAGTAGTTGACTACTACTCGAGGTGGATTGAGGTCAAACAACTCCAAGGTCAGTCAACAATGGCAGTGATTTCTTCGCTGAAGGAGATCTTTGCAGTCCATGGGATTCCAGACCTTGTGGTTTCAGACAATGGTCCACAGTTCGCCAACGAGAACTTCAGAAAGCTTGCTGAAGAGTATGGATTCGTCCATACAACCAGCTCTCCAAGATACCCACAAGCTAATGGTGAGGCTGAAAGAGGAGTTCGCACTGTGAAAGCGTTGCTGAAGAAGAACGACGACATTCAGTTAGCCCTTCTCAGCTATCGAGCGTCACCACTCCAAAACGGGTTAGCTCCTTGTGAACTTCTCATGGGGAGGAGATTGCAGACTCAGGTTCCTACTTTGCCGCACATGCTGCTGCCACGGGTACAACAGCCGGACCTGACGACTGTGAGAGAGAAAGAGGAGAAGTACAGGTCAGATCAAATGATGACCTACAACAGACGTCATGACTCACGTGAGCTTCCAGAGCTACAACCAGGAGATTCCGTGTGGATCCGTGATCAGTCTCGCTACGGGAAAGTCACCCAGAAAGCGCAACAACCACGGTCCTACCATGTCCAGACAGAACATGGGACAGTACGTCGTAATCGCCGTGCACTGATTGCTGTCCAAGGTCAACCCACCAAGACCAGAGTGCCGGAGTCATCCATGAGCAACGATCCAGAGAGACCTGACGATTCTGATGAAAGCGACTCAACCGGTTCCCAACGTAACCAGCAGATCAACCGGAAGCAGCCTGAGGGAGCCTCTACACCAACAGCTGCGACAGAGACGCGAACGCGATCTGGACGACTCGTGAAACCACCAAAGCGACTGTCCATGTAATTGGGTTAAACTTAAATACCAAAATTGGGATTAACTTTGCAGGAACTGAAACTGAACAAGACTTTAAAGGTTTGGACAGTGTTTATTTGGGTTTAATAGTAAACTGGAATGGACTCGGGACTCGAAGAACACAATTAAGGAGAATATCCGTGAACTCTTAAACAGGATTATATTTCGGATTTTTATTGGATTTGAAACTATTTGGAAATCAATAAGAACTCTTGAACTGTTGATAATAAGCTTGGGGGGAGATGTGGGAATATCTAATAACGTCTTTATACAAGACTATATATTTGCAACGTTGAAACGACGACACGGAGTGAAAGTAAAACATAACCAAATCGTACTACCCTTTTGTGTCCATTCTCCTTTTGTCGTCTGAATAATACTACAATGAACACTATATTTTAGACCACAACAACAAAGATATTCCAAATTTTGAAATGAATGGCACTGCTATATTTCTCAAAAGTGGAAAACTATTTTTTTTTTTTTAAATGCAGCTGCCTTATTATTGTGCTTTCTAGTTTCTTTGTTCTTGTAACATCTTTCCAGAGTAGATTGCTATTGCATGGCTATATACAATACCTGTTTTATCCAAATGATTTACAGGATCACATTCCATTCCTTATTTTGGGAATTATTTTCATTACTTTACATGGACTTGTGGACATATATTAGTCACAACTATTAATAGTCAATTAGCTGTTGTATGTATGACATTACATTCATTTGCTCTCTGAATTGTGTGTATCAATATTTTTGATCAAGATATCTTCCATTTCGTTGAAAATGCAGAAATTAGTTTTTTATGCTTATCAGGATAAATCTTGAATAATTTTTCAAATTTTGTTCTTGATTTTTTTTCTTTTGCAGACAAACGAGGCCTACGAAAGAATAAGTAGCCAGGTGAAGGGGAACATCAATGAGGACCATTTTATGGGGCACAGAAGACTAGCTTTCAGTTTGATGAATTCCAAGCAGTGTTCACATTTCAAATCCTCTACCTGGGAGTTAGACCCGATTCCAACATATTTCCTCAAGGAATGCATCAAAGAATTAGCTCCAGTCATCACAAGGATTCCAAACTTGGTTTTGGACGCTTTCCTGATTCACTGAAGGAGGCTCATATTTCGCCAATTCTTAAGGGAGATGGACTTGAAAAACGGATCGATACCATTTCATTTGCTTTGCACTGAAATACATTCAGCGAACTCAGCTCAAAACCTTGACTAGATGAACATTTGACATTGTCAGCTTATGTGAATCATATCTGCAAAGCAGCATCATTTGCTTTGCTGAAATACATTCAGCGAACTCAGCTCGAAACCTCGACTAGATGAACATTTGACACTGTCAGCTCATGTGAATCATATCTGCAAAGTAGCATCATTTGCTTTGCATAAGATTGGGACAATTCTTCCCTTTCTTTCAAAGAGGTCCACATAAAGACTTGTTCATGCTCATATAGTTTCTCACCTTGATTTTTGTCATGGTATCTTATATGGTCTTCCTGATAATGACATTCAGAAGTTGCAAAGAATCCAAAACTCTGCGGCATGGTTGATTACTTGCACTCGACTTCATGATCACATTAGCTCAGATTTAGAAAAACTACACTGGCTTCCAGTAAAACAACGAATTGATTTTAAGATTTTGACATTGGTGTTCTTGTGCATGCAAGGATTAGGCCCTGATTACTTACAACAATTGATAAACAAATATCACCCGGCAAGAAACCTGCGCTCTCAGTCAAAATCCTCCTTAGTTTATCAACAAATTACTATAGTGCGAGATCTTTTTAACTGGCAGCTGCAGAGTTATGGAATAAATTACCTGGTCATCTTAACCAGGTTCATACAGTAGAAAATCCAAGAGTCTCTTAAAGACACATTTATTCGTTTGTTAAATTAGTACAATGTTATGACAAAGCAGTTATTCTTTCTCTTCTTTTCCCTCATGTCTGCTATTATCCCTTCTTTTCTTTTTTCTGAGCGCATATAGGGACTTAAATTTATTGTTGTGATATGCGCTATATAAGGATGGTTTATTATTATTATTATATTTCTTTGTCTAATTAATTATTAAGTTATTAATGTCAACCACTATATCAACCGGAAGATGAAAAATTTATTCAAATATGGATGTTGTTATGGATCTTGAATGTACAATGACTAATTCATTATCTAATATATCTGAAGCAGTTAGCATTTAATTCCTAAAGATATTAACTTCTGCTACATTTTTTTTTCAAGTCATCATTTAGGAGATGCAACGAAATGAACAATGGTTTTGGGCAAGCATGTTAGGCTATTTGAACTTAACAAATTTTCTTTTCCATGGAATATATAGTGCACACTTACTGATATTCTTCATAAACTTTAATGCTCATCTACCAACATTTACCATTTTCAGACTTAAATTGTTATAACTTGTAGCATCAATTTGTATTCATCAATTTTGTTCAAATTCAGAGGAAATATTTGTTTCGAGGAGGAAAACATTTTGATGATGGGTTTTAGGAGTACCTATATGGTGAACCAAAATATTGCAGTTTTTCAAGAAGTATTCTGATTTTTCAAATCACTTGTATCTCATTATGGAAACAGCAGAAATTTTCAAATAGCCATCATTAAATTGAAGTTATATAAACTTACAATTTACCTGTAAATTTAACAAGTGATATACCTGTACACTTCTGAGTAGTCTAGTAGTGGTTGGAGTTTGGATTTCTAACAATCTGTAATTTCTTGTTTCTACCCAATCCATACAACTTGAGTGTTTGTAATGTTAATTCTATTAAGATTGGACATACTTGCAAAGTCATCATATATATGTACTTGTCTATCTATCAGTTTTGAACAAAAAAGGGGCCAGTAAGGTTTCTCTTTTCATTCTGATGAATTTAAGAAATTCAACGAAAACTGCCCATGACGTTTTATTTGTGATCGCCTCTCTTTCTTTGAGAACAGGGTGTTCATATTTGTCGGTTTGGAGACTTCATTTTCTGTTAACAATTTTTAACAAACTCAGTAGGAGCTATGGTTTGTACTGTGTAGAGTACTTTCTATTACTTCATTTGTTCTTGATATAACACTTGACATCTATACTTTTGGTGACAAAATTTGTCTGATCACATTGCTTGTAAGATTTAAAAAAAAGCTTGATTGAATACTGATTTGAAGCCTCCAAACAAATCATTCGAAATCCTAAGATACTTGACCATAGATAGTAGGAAAATGCTCCACTTTTTGAAAAAGAGGGAGAGAATTTTTTTTGTGTTAACACCTGAAGCCTCCAGGCCTCTGTAACATCAAAAAGATTAATTAACTGCTTTAAAGCTAAACATAATTAGATATCAAGAGAATTATTTGACAAACTAACTGATGACTAAAGATTGTTTTAAATGCCTCAAGCATTTGCTAACATTATTCAAATCGAACGTCATGTTTGCTTTAATCTACTGAAAGTACAGGAATGCAGTTGGAGTGACTGATTGATTACTTTTTTTAATTTGTTATAATAGACAAGAATGTCATATTTCATAATATGTTTTGGAAAAAAAATTGATATGTGTCACCTCTTTCTAACTTTGAAGGAATAAGAATTACCAAACTTACTGTTCCTGACAATTGCAGGCATCTTTTTCGTCAGGAAAGTGTACTTTTACCCCCACTTTCAACAGTAAGTTAGTTGTTGCATATTAATATAGGCCTCGGTCTTACCTTCATCGCAAAACACTTACACAAGAAGGTTGTTTAGTTATCTTTTAAGTTACAATTCCCTAGGGTCAGGTTTACCCTTTGTCTTTATTATCTAACTCTAATCTGGGGAAGAAAAATAAAACATTCATAAAACACTATAGAATCATTTGAATATTTCATGCATATGGATGATGCCCTGTGTGCTATATATTTCACAATTGTATGTTTACATTATACCTTTATTGTTAAAGTGTGTTTGATTTACATTTATTAAAACAACAAGTAAATATGCAATTGGTGTGTCTGGTCATTTCTTTCTTATATGGCAAATATTTAGGGACAAGTGTTCTGTACGTTGCACTCATGTTTCTTTAATATTTTCTTTATTGTGTTGTCTGCATCTGTTTTCATCCCCTTTCTTTCTTACTTTAGTATATGTTATGTTTTCAGTCTTGCCCTATCTAAACAAGTTTTTCATATCATGTTCTGTCCACTCCTGTTTTATCTGATAATAGTAGAAGTAGTATTATTAGTAATAGTCATAGTCGAAGGCTCTCTCAAAGCGCTTTACAGATATATATATATATATATATACGTATATATATGGGTATATATATACAGATATAGATATATATAGTAGTAGTAGTAGTATGGTAGTAGTAGTGGTAGTAGTAGTAGTATAAGTATGAGTCGGCTAAATCGGTCCCGCTGAAAAACGGTCAGTTTCTGAAGGGTAGGGTTAGGGTTAGGGTTAGGGTAAAATGCACAATTACCACATGAATAACAACACTGTGCGACACATTATGTACAATAACACCATACCCAAAAGAAACGAACGAACTCATATGTTTAATTAATAACACAAGAGGGAGACCTTTATTTTTTAAAGACGTAACATAATTTTTTTCACACGCATTTTTTCTCGCTTTTGCTTCTATTACACTCATATAGCAAAAGAGTGTCTTCTTTGCGAATGAACCTTTAGGAAACATGTTCATGATGATAAAATATATGCTCACAAATCTGAAAACATTCAATACTTTTGGGAGCTGAAGGTTTTGTTGTTGGTGCACAGTGACACTTCTGCATGTTTTCCTATATAATCATATAGAAACCAAAAAGAAACGAGCTAAACCGATATCGACATAAAATGATCTCTGATCATTCTAAACCCCCCAAAAGTTTGAGGCAACGATTAAATGTTTCGGTGAACCCTTTTCATGTTCCCAGATAATGCTTCTTCACATATTTTCGTAGATTTTCTTTTTTTGTATGCCGCACAGTTCCCAGTTACCCCGACAGACAAAAAATGGTAAATGACTATAGGAATAAACGTTTATAAATACAATTAAAGCACTGCGAGTTCCAGAAATTTCAACAAAGGCAAATGAAAAGATTTTCAATAAATTACAAAAGGAATTAGCTCTGTCGAAGGTTTTTAAAATGTTTAAAAGTGATGTTTGCTGTTAAGCTATATTATCAAATAAAATCAAATGATGGGGTGTTCCAGCATATCATCCAAGAAGGTCTTTTGTAGGAAATATGTAGCGAATAGAAAAAGAATAGCAACGAAAATTCCACCTTTCTAAAAGAATAGGATTAATGAATATTTTGTCTAAATCTCGTCCTTATCCGTCCATAAATGACTTCAAAACGTTTGCGGTGCATAGTTTCGTGGGCTATAGCAAGTACTGTGCGACGTTTTTGCGTGCAAATATCCGTAGAAAAATAATCGATTCAAATTAGCGAAAGCGAACGAAAACTGAATTCAAGGCTCAAATCTTGTCGCATAGTGTAATGTTCCAGAGCACTAGAGATCATATACATCAGTCAGATTTATAATGAAGAGGGCGTGCACAAGAAAGGGAACTTTAAAAAAAAAACTTTAATGATTGCAAAATCCGTAAAAATCTAATATTAAACTGGAAAATAAGAAAAAAGAGACTTTTATGATAGAAAACTAAATCAATATTGCTGGCAAATGACAGACTGTCGTGAAAGAAATACTATGAATTGAGTAGCCTACATAATCATTCATTAAAATGATTGTGTTCAGTAATAAAAGTCTGCTAGAGTTTAGAATGAGCGAATGTAATCTGAATTCTTACAAAACAAACGCCATTGGGAATCATTCGATCGGAGGTAGTCGGTAATGGACACACGCGGACGAATTTTCCGACCAGGCGAGTTTATTAGGAGAAGTGATTGAACATGAATCTATGGTTTACAAGGACATGGAAGTAAAGAATGGAATACACGCGAGGGTAATTAGCTGCATTGTGAGGGAGCTTTGATTGTGCGAGGGGGATAATTAGGAGGAGAGAATTATAATGACAAGGGCTGAACTTGCCGAAAAGTGTGTCTCGTTCTTTGATTCACCATGAGGGAGGGAGGGGGAGGGAAGGAGGAATGGAAAGAGAGAGAGAGGGGGGGAGAGATGATAATTAAACAGAAACATAGCAATACAAAGAGAAAAAAAGGAAGTAAGAAAGATTTTGTTTTTAAAGAGTGGCATAAAGTACGATGAAAGAGGGGAAGCATAGGTGGTAGAGAGAGACATAGAAAGAGGGGAGAGAGAAAAGGAGAGAGAGAGAGGGGGGAGATGAGAAATAAGCAGAAACATATAGAGACTAAAGATAATTTTGTTTTGTTTTAAACAATATAGACATTATGATGAATGAGGGGAGACATAGGATGGGGTAGAGATAGAGCGAAAGAGAGAGAGAGAGAGAGAAAGAAAGAGAGAGAGAGAGAGAGATGGGGCAGAGAAGGAGGGGCACAGAAATAGAGAATGGGAGACAGATAGACAGACAGGGGAGAGAGAGACATTATATACAGAGACAGACAGCAAGAAGAGATAAGATGTGAGACACGCAGAACATATAACGCGATACACACTTTCATGTGATTTTCCATTGCTGATTTCCTCATTATGCAATGCCTTATCTAACACAACATTTATTTCATTACATGTATGATAGCATCATTTTCTTTCTATTTCCATGTTTAACACAGAGAAAAGTAAAATATTTATATACAAAATATTGCACAACGTTAGAGATGAATACACTCTTCGGAATTAGGAGTAAAATATATCATTTCTAAATTTACTCAGATTCAATTTTTGGAGCCAGTTGGAAAATCTGCATATCACAATATGAGTGTTCTCTTCTCCTAATTTGATACTTGCATTTCAACCGAACAGTGCCACGCAAACCATGTTATGCTATCCCAAAATAATATTATCTAGGGGTGATAAATCCTCTTAATATCTTTGACTTTTACATGATTTGTTTTATTTATTGGAAGCACAATATCTTTCCGAGGAACAACAATGCATGTTTTCAATCTCATTTATTTTCAAGGTAGAACAAATTAAACACTTACTTCGATTTTGATAATTTTGGGCATTTAAAACAGCCTTATACATGCAAGTCAAGGGGTATAATTATACCTATTTTCTGACACTACACTCGGCCTTTCCTCGATATAAAAGACACCTTCCCTCAATTGTGCCATGGGAGGGCGCTCTTCTTGTTCCACAGACAGAGGCACAATCGTTATTACAAAAATATGTGAAATGTGAAATGATGTGAAATGATGTTCAATTAATACTTGGACTTTAAAATGGCAAGGAAAGTATGCTATTAGTACATAATCTTATAATTATTGTCATTTGTTCATTTACAATTTTAAACATGTATTCGGCAAATCATGTATAGGTTCTGTAAAGATTGAAGTCCTTTATCTGGTTATAATATATAATAGATTTTATTTTTCTACGACAATGTATAGGGGCTGGAGAAATAATTATAAGGTAGTACAATTAGGTGATTTCAATATAACAAAAAAACGAGTAGATGCAAAATAATCTGATTACATTTTAAAAATGTAAAGGAATATATGAAACAATAACATTAACATTTTTTTATGGATGAGGTGCAGTGGTATAGTAATTTTGTTTTAGTTGACCCTCAATCAAAGGGTTTAAATCGAATTCCGGCGATAGCGTCTTTTGGCAAGACATTAATCCACATTTGCCACTCTCCACCCAAGGGTAAGTGGGTAGCTGGAAATCGCAGGGGGGGGGGGGGTAATGATTATAGGGTCCTCGGGAATAGCAACAGTGAAGCCAGGCGCGGATCCAGGATTTCTCAGGGGAGGGGGCCCAACTTTTTTTATTTTTGCTCCCAACAATTTGAAATTCGCACAGGCCGAAAAGTCGCTCAGTGGGGGGGGGGGGGGGGGGGGGGAGGGGAAGTGTTAGTTTTTTTTTGGTCCTCGAAAATTTAAAAATTTGCACCCCCCCCCCCCCCCCCCTTGAGCGCCAGGGGGGGGGGCCAAACCCCCCCCCAAAAAAGGTAAAAATCACGTGTTTTTAAATGGTTTTTTTTTCTCAAGGGGGGGGGGGGGCGGCACTGACTGAAGCTGATGAGGCATCCGGGGTACACAAAATTATTATCATCACTATTAGAAATGTATAATCTCAAATGAATTTTCTTTTCATGGAAATATTCATAATAAAATGGATTGGAATGTGTTGAATGGTATATTGTTGACTTGGATCTAATACTGGCTGTTTCTTATTATAAGTATTAGATATAGCAATTGTAACTCCGATGTTGAGATACTCATTGTTTAATTAAAACAAATATGAGCGAATAAAATGAACAAATTTAAATATTTCATGAGGGAACTATGAGGCTGTCCAAAATTAAAGCATATCACTTCAAGTGATATCAGCATATATGTTTGTAACTTATTCTATCAATTTTAGATTTATTAGATTAATTATCGCTATAGTAATGCTTTGTAGAAAGATGCTCTCCAAAATATCATATTTTCAACTAAATCGTGACCTTGATCAAAATAATGTGTGTATTTCATAGGACCGCGTATTAACGTGGGGAAGGAACTCGATTAGAGACAGCGAGAGATCGGGAGATAAAAGACAGATTGCTTGATTGATAGATAGAAGGTGAAATATAGATACCCATAAGAGGGAGGATGGTACAGATAATCTTGGTCCAAGCATGCACATTTTTGCTTTGTAGAGATGGTAATATACGTGTAAGAAGCTAATCCGATTAATGAAGCTGAGCCGCTCATGATTAGCAGAATCAAAACAGAGGAATAGTATTGCTAGGAGAACAAATCACAAATATGAGAGGAAGGCCGAAGATATGATATTTAGTAAAAATGTGTAGATATAGCCAAATTGTATCTCAGTGAAGAGAACGGAGATTTTAACACGAAATGAGAATCCGGAGAACGGACGGAAACTCTCACTTCAAATAAGGTATGTTTTACAATTGAATACAACAAGATAGAAAAGATGGGGAGAAAAGCTTTCAAATGAATGCCGGATAAGGAAATTGGAAGAAAAAAATTATCGAGCGCTGAAGGTGTAGAAGCCGGCGCGTGCGATGGTACTTCTACTAATAACTCGTGTGAGCAGCGATGGAAAAACGCGTAAGGGCTATTGTTGCCAATTTGAATAGCTGACACAATAGCGATTGGCGATGAATGAAATTAGCGAAGATGCGGAGACGTATGATATGTGAATGTCATTGTAAATATCCAGACGTATGAATACATAAATCAGATCGATACAGGGCCATGAATATTTGGACAAATAATAAACGTGGATTGATGTCTTTTTATCACTTTTTTTCCCCTCAATTTTTGGTCTCCACTCCGATTCAAATATTTGGAAGAGGCTAGAGCGAGGGAAATGACTCTAAAGAAAACAACGACAGAGTGAGAGTCTCGTTGGTGATATTGAATCTTTTGAAAAGAGCGATATCAGCGTGTGGTAATGCAAAAAAAAAAATCCATAAGAATGAAAGTTGTATCTAAATGGAGAAATCATGGCTAAAAAGTTGTTACGCGAGCCGTGATTTTTTTTGTAGAGTCTTTGGGAAAGAAACGAGGGATAGGAAGCGAGAGTGTTTCGTCGCAAAGGCAGCAACATTTTGATTGAAAATATAAAACTTGAAGAGAGCTTAGCACAGCGATCTAATGATTTATAAATAAAAAAAGTGGAAGGGTAAAAAATAAGAAAATATGGGTAGAATAATGCAATTGCAAAAGTGCAATGAAATGATATGGCAATAAAAGTACATTAGGAGAGGCTGCAAAGATGGATTTTACCGTAGGTTTTTACGTTACTTGACCCCGAACTCGATAGCTGTAGAAGGAAAGATAGAAAGATCGAAGGCAGAGGTTAATGACTCGCATAAAGATAGAAACTGATTGAAATGGAGATGAAAATGTCTGCAGAATGAAAGAGAAAACAAACATACAGATGATGGGAAGACAGATAGTGGTAATGTGATTTCTCTTGATATTAAACCATTCATTTATATGCGTTTGGTGTTTCACAGTGTCATTGGCGTTTCACAGTATGGCTATTTCACACAGTGTAATGTGTCACACTGTGAAAGTCCATACAGTGGCAATTTTCACAGTGCAGTGGGCGTTTCACAGTTTGGTGGCTGTTTCACAGTGTGGAGTTTTCACAATGTTAAATTCGAGTGTTTTCACAGTGTTGCCACAATGTTAATCTCCGGTCTTTTCACACTGCGAACCCGTGTTTTTCACAGTGTGGCGACAATGTGAATCTCCGGTTATCCACAGTGTGATCAACAATGTGCTCCACAATGTTAAGTTGGACGTTTTCACTGTGTGGTCACATCGTTCCACAGTGTGCTTAATGGTGTGGTCACATTGTGAATCTCCGGTTATCCACACTTTGAACCACATTATGGAACGACGCGACCACACTGTGAAAACGCCCCAAATTACGTTGTGGAGCGCACTGTGATTCACACTGTGTTTCACACTGTGAATGAGTGTGAATGAGTGTGTTCTTTCCAGTAGTGCGTTTAGGCACCTTTTTTCTGTCTGTGACCTACCACCAAAATAAATACCAGTATCGCTTGATTTCGTTTGATGATAACAAGACAAATGATAACATAAAACAAAAGAGAGGATTAATTCCAGTCTTTCCTCACCTTTTTTTTCTGTCGCATTCAATTTAACCGTGGTACACATTTCTGCGGAAAAAAGGAACTTCTTTTAAAAATACATTTCACGGTGATATAGATAATCACAGCGCTGTTTTTGATTTTGTAATTGTTATTTTTATTGTTCATTTCTTTTATTTATTTATTCAATTATTATTTATATTCTATATTTCCGGGCGAAGGGGAAAGGGGGATAAAGGGGGGGGGGGGGGGGTTGTTTTTATTTATAAAATCCAGACATTTTCATCACATTACATTTTTCATATGCATTAGCATCCTTGATTTTGTATATATCTTTTAGCGTTGCTCGTTCACCTATCACCCGTCAATTTGACTTAATCTAAGATTTTCTTGACATGAATATAATCCTAAGATTTTAGAAAAAAAACTACAATAATTTCGAGATGTAGGGCTGTTTATTTCGTTGTATAACATCTATTGTACACCATATCTAAACTTTATATTAAAGATGGATCTCGAAATGCCTCCCTAAAGACGTTTAAAGGTGTGTGTTTGTTTTTTCTACTAAGGGGCTTTAATCATTTAGAATCAGGCAGACTAAAACAGAATACGATTGTCCCTTCTTCATTTCGTTGCTGAGACTCAATGTACATATACCTTCTTTCGATGTACCCTCTTTATCTTTTTAGTATTGACTATATTTTTCTTCAATATTTCGAAGACTGAAAGGTGCATTAACAAAATGCTTCTCTGCTTTAAGTAATGAAAATATTTCGGAGAGAAGAAATGCCATCATTAATACAAATTATAGAGTGTGTTCCAACGTGCACGTTTCGCGTTACTTTTGGAAGAGAGGAAGATGGTGGGGAGAGTTTAAAGATAAAGTCGAATATTTGTCCTGCGATTGCATTGAGGAAAAAAGCCATTACCTAGAAGTTGGCTGGAAAAGGTTGATTGTATATCAGTTTTATAGCACGCAAGAGTTTTTGTGCAAACTATGAAGTTTAAGAAGAAGAAGAAAAAAAAATAAAGACCAAGGTGGTGTTGAGATCCTATATGGATATAGGAGAATACTGACACGAATTAAAATTATGTAAAACGTTTTAAACCTCTTGGTTATCTTCAGTTCGAAGTATGAAATGTAAAAGCTTTCCAATATAAATTATTTTGTTTGTATCTTTGCTATTAATATTAAGATTTTTTTTGTCCACTTCAGGTATCAACGAATGAGAAAGATCACAACTTATGAATCACCTTTACAAGAACTCAACCTGCTCTTTAAATTTCATCTCAGCACCAGCAAAAACCCTACGATTGAAAAAGAAGAAGAAGAGAAGGATAGAATAACATCTTTCAGTGTTGATGTGCAGCGGGAAATTGTGTTTACCTGGGCGCTTAATAAACACGAAGCAAGCGCCTCGACTTCGCGGAAATTCTGTTGGGAAACAAAATAGGCAGGCAGCTTACGCATGGCTAATTCGTTTAGATATCGATCGGTAAAACCTTCCGATATCAGATTTAGAGGGGAATTATGAATCATGATATAAGAAGGGAAATGCAGTATTGATATATAATTTCATTATTTCTAGAAGGTCGGTTGTTCTGAAAGCAGAAAGCAAGTTGAGCGTCAGAGAGAGGGGAGAGATTGAAAGAAGAAGATGAAGAAAGGTGCATGGAGTTGGAGTGAGTACGAGAAGCTTGTAGCATGGTGTTGTTTTCCGCGTAAAACATAAATTGAAGTGACACGCTAATATAATCCATACATCGGTATATCGATAATGCCATGAACGCGTGGAAATATAATGCTTTCCAATGGCTCTGTTGTCATTCTAATTATTTTTTCGAGCTCAAAAACTGTACAATAAGATTATATGATAAATGTAGTCGTCGACTACCTTATACGAGTGGTTAATATATAGTTCGCCGATGATGAGGGAATTTGTTTCACATTGATAATATTCGACAAATTTTGTAGATGTCTTATCGAATATTGGAAATCATGCAGCGTCGATGGTGCTGCTCTATGTTTGTTTGATGTTCAATTTTAATACCAGACTACTAAAATAGCATGTTTATGCTTGTATATATGTAGCTAGGGGACCGACGGCCTCTCAGAGGTACTTGGTAATGAGGAGTAATGCCTTGTCCAAAATAATGTGATAAACACAATTTGAAGCTATGGAATCAATGTGATTTGCATTCATTCATTCTCCTAGTAATAACTCTTCTACAGATTCTACACAAATGTTTTCTTTGGGAATTATTGTAAAAAGAACAAACATTAAAAGAATAAAAAATACCCATATTTTTGGCAATTTCTTTGATAAATGACACCCTTTCTGATCCATCCTTCATGAGGACCAATTAAACAATGAACTAGTCTTATAGGAAAGAAGACTGAAATATGATTACCGAAGTCCACGTATACATGTAGTTCCCAAATAATATGAATGGAATCAATATATATTAGGTCTCAATAATTATAACTATTGGTCGGGGATAATCTGGGATAATTTGTCAGCTATGTTTCCTCTATTACGCCATTCAATATAACGCAAATTTATGTTGTATGTTATATGCCAATAAGTGTCGATGTGATTGATTTTATTATTAGAATGCATATTGAATTCGTCTAATTAATTCTGTATGAAATCGCAGCAATTCCTAGAAAATGTATTTATATTGAAATATGAATTTAAAAAAGGCCTCCTTTAAGGTACTACTCTCAACGCATAATGTTCTGATCATAATATTACAGTATGAACTGATCAAATCGTTTCCTTTATTTTTAAATTACATGCATAACATTTATAGATGACAACATTCAGCTTTTTTTCTCCCTCCCACAACCCATCTCCCTCTCTCTATTTCTATCTCTCTCTCTCTCTCTCTCCTCTCTCTATCTCTCTCCCTTTGCTGGTCGGTCGGCACGGCCCTTACCAATAATCATCTCATCTACTACTCCATGCCCGCATAATGCTTAATCGCCAACCAGCCAGCGATGAGAGGCGGGGGATATCACTGACGGTGCTCACACGGCGAGCCGTCGGCCTGGGGATGAGTGAGTAGGCGTCAGAGCCCTGCTGCTACCTGTCATCGTAGCTACACTATTACCGCTCGGCCACCTAACACCGTTGCTCGTCGGCACACGATCTCGCCGCCCCGTATAATGCAAGGGAAATTCGCCGGGGTCGCGCCACCCCCATCTTTGGAAAGTGAGCTTAATCAACTTGGGAAGGAGAAACCGAGAGAGGTTAAATTGTACCGCCATTAGGCGAGGTATTTGGTTAACGGACGTGTAAAGGTACACCCTATAGCGACCGTTTCAGGTCCGATTAAATCCAATCAACAATTATTCATGTTCCCACCGTTACTGAAAAAAAGATATACAATGTGATGGTGAGTGTAATTTGTCAATATTACCTGACAAAAATCACTCATAGCCATTTAGTACATGATTTGAATTAAACGCACCATATGGTGTCGACGTTAATGATAATAATGTGCGTCATTTCATGAGCGTTTACAGTGAACGGGAACCACTTATTCTCAATCATCTACTTTTTTTCTTTTGACGCCTTATTCGGATATTTCTACTCCTCTCTCTCCTTCTTCCCATTTTCTGTAAACTGTTCTACTCCTCCACATTAAATTATCATCATCTTCTTCATCATCATCCGCATCCTCTTCCTCATCATCACCACCATCATCATCACCATCATCATCATCTTCCTCATCATCATTATATCATTATCATCGTCTTCAACACTGTCATAATCACAATCATCATCATCATTATCATCATCGTCATCATCAACATCATCATCATCATCATCATCCTCCTCATCATCATCATCCTCCTCATCATCCTCATCCCCACCATCATCATCATCATCATCATCATCATCATCCTCCTCATCGCCACCATCATCATCATCATCTTCCTCATCATCATTATATCTTTATCATCGTCTTCAACACTGTCATAATCACAATCGTCATCATCATCATCCTTAAACTATGATTATTATTATTATCATCATCATAATCATCCTCCTCCTCATCATCATCATCATCACCAGATTCATCACCACCCCACAACTACAATTACCACCAAGAACCCTGCCCCCTACTACCCGCCCCCTTTTCCCCTCCGTATTCTTCTTATCACCATAATCATCATCATCATCATCATCATTATCATCAGTAGTAGTAGAAGTATTATCACCCTTATCGTCATTACTGCCATCGCCATTAATAATGTCAACATAAGTATCATTATTAAGAATACAGCTTACTAAACGGATTCACTTCCTCAATGCCTACAAGAGGAAATTAAAGGAATACCTAATACTTGACAGTCAGAGAAGAGAAGTGAATGACATGTTATATGATTGAAATTTTTATTCTTCTGTCGGTTCATACTTTTTCATGTTGTATATACTTATGTTTTCGTACGTTATAGAAATTCTACAAATTCATCATTATTTTCCTCTTCTTCCTTCTCCTCTTTTTCTTCTTCTCCTTCTTCTTTTTCTTCTTGTACTTAATATCATTTCTATCATCAGTTTAATGTTGTTATTATTATTATTATCTTTAATAAGTAGTTCTTTTAATTTTCTTATCTGTCTGTAAATATTACTATTTTAACTTATTAATTTTATACATGTCTGTAAGGGACCCCACTGGAAATAAGCTCTCGAGCTTTCGTGGGTTATCCTGTTCAAGCTGACTTATTTTTGATCTGTTATTATTGTATATTGTTGTATGTTGGAAGCTTGTCGAATAAAAATCAATCAATCAATCAACTAGTGAGAAAATATAACGCGCGCTACAAAATGTTTTAAATACTGATAAATCAAACCTTATTTACATATTAATATTGACAGATTCTTATCGTTAATACATATTTCGATAAAATGTTGATTTTGACAACATGAAACGAAATACATTTAGGATTAAATGTATCGTGAGTAAAGATGATCTATTTACTCGAGATTCATGTGCCCACTCACATAACATATATCTTCTTATTACAGAGCTCTTCTAGATATATCAGCGCATTTATTGAAGTAATGAAAATGATGATTACAACTGTTCATAAAAACTATCTATTTTCGGCATATTATACGCGATCACGAGCATGTCATGTTTTGACCGAAAGCCATCCAACACAGATCATTTCCATCTTTCACCTCCAACCCCAATCACTGAAAAACACCATTCGGGGAAGATAGTTTTGAGTCGAGGGGATTTGTTATTATTTTTGTTCAGTGTATCTTAAAAGATCCACATAGCTGTCAGTTGCTTTCACTTCGCGAGTCAGTTGTTCGGCAACGAGCGCATATAGCTAGCTCCGATCATTTTAGCTGCTTTCTAGCTCGATCGTCGACGCTTCGCTGGGTCCTAATCCCTGCTATCACCGAGTCTGAATCAATGGGTTTGACGGAGCAGCGTAATCGGTGAATAATACGTCAAAATATGAAACGGAGGGATAAAGAAGGGCTAGGGAGTGAGGATGAGAGAACGGGCTAAGATTAGTAAAGGGATTTGGTGTGGCGTTAGCTACCCTTCTTTCACCGACACTTGCGTTATTAAAATTTAAGAGCGTTAAAACATACTTAAGGCGGGTGTGGGGGGGGGGAAGTAAAATTGCCCCTCCCTCTCAATAAACAAATCTAACATACCTTAAGTACTCAATCGAACCGGGTCTGTTGAAAATGTGACCACTGACCCTTATTTCTATGTAATGATTATTTTTTAGACGGATTGCCTTGTCCTAGAATCATTGATTTTGTTTCCATTCAGAAGGGCGGCGATGGCGCTGTATTGGGAAATTATACACTAAGGCAAAAATCATGGGGGGGGGGGGAATATAATTAAATTTTAAATATTTGGATAAAAAAGCTGAAAATAATTATACATATTTTAAGCCTAGAATTGTGGCATTTTTCTCAAATTATTTCATAATTATGCTGGATACAAAAAACACCTCCTCTAAGTGGGCTATGTTAATGTTTATAGCAATTGTATTGTCAAATAACATAATTGTTCAACTATATTCACATTCATTCTGTACAATCCTGCTTAACATTAAATTAGTATTAATACATACGAAAATGTATGTTTTCTATTAAAATATAATCTTCTATTCGAAAACCTGAAAAAAATATGACATTTATTAATTTTTAAATCAAGAATTATGCGCCAATGCGAACTAAAAGATAGTTAATCCATCAAAACATGCACACGCATTACAAACGCATTCTTTTAACCCTGGTTGCAATGAATAATGCTTTAAACTTAACAAAATTGGCATATACGACCTTTTAGCTCATGCTGTGTTTGGGTCATGAATATCCACCATGTCAGTCACCATAATCCATGTAATGCTTGGCTAGAGCTGAAAAGGAAAGACATTTTTGTCTTAATGAATTTGAGAAGTGCAAAAGCAACACTACCAACGTGACGCGTACTATTCCGCGCGATCGCGCCAGATTTTCGTCCCATTTGTCAAATTCCCGCCATGAACTTCACAAACCCTTCACAAAACCTTATCGTCTGCTTTTCCAGTTATCAGCGAAAACAATCTCGCCGGCGTGTCAGTGCACGGTATGCGCAAAAACTCCGCCAATTTTCACACCTTGGGTGGAGGGGAGTCGTTAGGGGGGAGCACATATTCGGCATAATTTCGAGCGCCAATTTGGAGGGGGAAGTTTTCGCTGTTCTGGTTGCATTATCGGCTGCTCGATCTGAGATGTAATTCATTATTGTCACATCGCGCCGCAACACTCTCTTTTTTCTGTCTGATTGACTGGTTTGTAACCGTTTGTTACTCTAGATGGTGATGAAATGATGAAACGAGTGGGTGGACATGGGGAGATGAAGGAGGAGGAGGAGGAGGCCAGGAGAAAGGGAGGAGGTGGTAGGGGGAGGAGGATAGTCGGTCCTCTGGCTGCTCACTAACAAGCATTTATGCTTTCTCAGTAGTCAGGCAAACTTACCACCACCACTACTTAAGAGGTAAACAAAATTTTGAAAAGAATTACCGAACGGCGTGATATTTGCGATTCATTTGTTGACCCCGTGTTTATAGTAAAATGTTGGTAGTATTTGATTAAATTGAATTCATTTGAATTTGAATTTATACAAAAAATAGAAATTGTCATTGTGGAATTCGTAGTGCATTCGGGACCAAAACAAAAATAATTAACAAATTAACAAGGAAAAAAAAGGACAAAAATCAATTCTGATAAATAAAGTATTTTCATATAATCATCATAAGGCGACCGCAAACAAAACTATACAACTGCAATTGATGTGTTCCTTTAATTATAAACGGAAACCAAATCGATTTCAAATACACATACTGTCTTCAACGAATGACAGATTATACAGATACTCAACTGGTCACTTTTTATTCATTAATTATTGACCTCTGTTTGACTAGAATCAATCAAATGCCAACTCATAATAGCCATTAAAAATAATATCGAGTATCACCGTCTTGGTGTTTTTATCCAATGGTAGTCATTTTTTTAAATATTGATCTTTAAAAGAAGCGGTTATACTTAATGTAATTAATTATTGTTCAAAAGCCTGTCAAATAAGCATTATTGATGTTGAATACACGTACTTTAATTACATCAGTCGTGTAAGATGATATTTGATGGAATGACTAATGGTATATCAGTTTAGTGAGGTAAAAAGGTGTCTTAAAGGGATTGGGTATCTTTGTCTCAGATTCTAAACAAAATCCTGGATTTAGCTCATGCTGCAATCATAATTATAAACCAATAGGTCAGTCCGGAATTGCCATATTCTACCTTGCAGGGGCGTCGCTAAAGAGGGTGTTGGGTGCGACACCCCCTGTCTGATTATCAAGATATTTATGATTAGAATTCCAAATTTCAAAAACCGTTTCCCTATGGTTTTTAAAACAAAAAATCTATTGGGGAAAATGAGTATGGTAAAGCCGGTCACTCAAAGATTTTTACTTTTTAGAGGCACCTCATGATCATTTTGAAGCGCAATTTGTTTGGGACTTCAATATTACACCATATCACAGACATTGCTAACACGTAGAGCCATGCATCTCATATATGTACAACTGGAAACATTGTTAGACAATGCCTTTAATATCGACCTTTTTCCCACTTGTAGGCTGCATGTACATCGTGGCCAGTCAACACCAGGGGTTCGCAATGTGACATTTAAACATGTATATGTACACCTGGAAACATTGTTAGACAATGCCTTTAATATCGACCTTTTTCCCACTTGTAGGCTGCATGTACATCGTGGCCAGTCAACACCAGGGGTTCGAAATGTGACATTTAAAGTTAAAGGTACTATGTCCCTTTTGCAGCCAACCTCAAATGCTTTAGAACTTTGCAGGAATTATGAATATGTCATGTATGTCCTATCTGTGAAATTTAAACGTTAGCAGTGTCCTCATATTCAAATTATGCAAGGAAACCCGTTTACTTGCTAGACTTCACTGTCAGACACTATTGAGTGACTGACTGGCTTTTTTTCTTCTTTGGTAATAACATATATGAAAAGAGTTGTAAAGGGTACATGAGCATTTGTCTACATCAATAACCCACTTCTTGCGATGGCCAAGATTAAACTGATTGAATCTTTGCGCAGCATAAAACGTATGACCATTCGGTACAATTATTGTCTGAAAATCAAGACTATTACTTTTGGGCTCTATAGCCCTAAAGTCGATTTGACAACTAATAGTCGTTATTTTCCCACTTGAAGACATTTTCAAGCCCTCCTTTTTTAGGGAAGTTCTAAATTAGTATTATCTTTCAAATGCAGTTGGAATTTAACTTTTTCTTTTTTTTGGCCTGCAAATGGGACATAGTACCTTTAAGGGGCAATGGTTCATTTGTATGAAAGCAGACAAATAAAATAATAATGATCATCTTCGGTTTTATTGAAAACTCGAAGAAAAAATATGATTAGAAGAAGAAGAAGAGAAAAGGCTATTCCACCCTATGATTTTAAGAAACTCTGCCATCTCTTCGCCAGCTAGGAAAAAATTGAAATAGATAATGACTGAAAATGGGGAATAAGAATATCAGATAATCACTTTTCTAATCCGATTATAGAGAATAAGACCCCCGTCTCGTGCTTATAATATTAATTCAATATCTCCTCTGAAAAAGAAATCGGATGACAGCAAAACAAATAATAGATACGCGTAATTTTAATCGCCCTTCCCCGCGGCTGATCGTATCTCTATAACTACAAGTCTCTGCGCCGGTATCTCCATACTCCGTCGACAAGATAGAAAAAGCATGAAAATACACCAAAAAGGCAGGTCTTACAGACATGACAGATATTGAATTTTCCATCATCTTTTCGAGTTTATTTCAAAGTCAATTTTGAAAGATGCACCTTTTAGCGAATACTTTAAATAGGATTATTATCCATGATGATTACCACGCATAGTGATGGTATCTTCGAAAAGAAACCCTTTATTTTAAAAAGAGGATTGTAATGATTGGCGTCTCTATATTACGCACTATCAGTTTCATCTTGTTACCTTCAAACCTTATATGAAATTATTAAGAGGATTGCGATTGAATATCTTTATTCATATCAAGTTTGTCCATTTGAGCATTACACTTTAATAGCTTTAATCATCTACATACTAATAAAAACTATAATCATGTTAATTATAATATTATTTGATTAAGATTTTTGAATGAATGATTTCAAGTTTGTGAAATTATTTGAAACTTTATTTTGATTAAAGGGATCCGGTAACTTTGTCTCAGATTCTGAAACAAAATTCTGGATTTAGCTCATGATGCAATGATAATTATAAACCTTTGGGTCAGTCAGGAACCCCATGACTTTTACAAGCCGATCGCCTGTCTGACTATCAAGATATTTATGATTGGAATTACAAATTTTGAAAACCGTTCGCCTGACGGTTTTCATAACACTACAGTCTATTGGGGAAAACGAGTGTGGTAAAACCGGTCACTCAAAGATTTTTACTTTTTTGAGGCACTTCTTGATCATTTTGAAGCGCAATTTTTTTAGGGCTTCAATATTACACCATATCACAGACACTGATAACACGTAGGGCCGTGTATCTCAGATTTAACATTGTTAAACGATCCCTTTAAACTTCGTTTAAGTTATTCGACATAGCACAAACAAGGTTAATCTGTATAACATAATAATATCATTTTTTCTCCAAGTATGAGTATTAATGTATTAACAAGGAACGATAAAAATTCATTTTTGCTCATTTTCTCATCATTAATTTTGATTGCTTTTAAAATTGCACACATGTATAATTTCATTTTGTGTGTTAAGTAATATTGTTTCAGGCGTTTAACTAAAAGAAAGTATGTAAAGCTGCTATATGGATGATTATGAATCTATTACACATATTCTTATAATAATGTGTAATCGCATCGCAGTAATCTTTTTGCAAACTGATAATGTTTTAGGTCTTTCACTTTAATAATCCGATGAGAGGAACAAATGTAGCAGCTGATAGCCAACTGAAACAAAAGGATGAAATTAAGTCCTTTTGTAACTGGGTCTCTGTAATAGGGGAAAGGGGTAGACAGCCACTTGGGGCGCGATGGCGTCGACGAACTGCAGAGGTGACCTTGGTATTAAGTTGAGGCATCACGACTTGCTTCGATCGGGTGCCTGTCGAATAGCGCCTGGCAAACAGCGCGCGGTGTGCATCGGCAACGCGAGCGACGACCCTGGCCCTCAATTTTCCCTTTTTGTTTTCATCGGTAGTCCACCGTATGATGAACATGATGTTGATGCGGGCTTTCTCAGTGGTCCCTTCAGAGCGTCATCCATTGATCATGACCTTGCTCTCGGTCTCTCTCTCCTTCTCTTTATCTCTCCCCCTCTCTCTCTCTCTCTCTCCCACCATCTCCCCTCTCCCTTGATTCTATATCTCCCCCTTTTCTGTTCACCCCTCTCTCTCTCTCTTACTCTTTCTAGCTCCCTCTTTCCTTCTCTCCTGAGGCCCCTCTCCATCTCTCCCAAATTTATCTGATTTTATTCTTTCATCAGTTCATTCTCTCTGTCCATATCTTATTTACTCACACTTTCAACTTCTCTGTGATTTTCAACCCTCACTTAAAATAAACCCAAAACAAAGACATGGGGACAAATCAAAGCTTGCGAATATCTGTTCGTTAATGAATCCCAGACACACTTGAAATTTAATGCCCACATATTTTTTGAGCCGTCGGATTTTGATGAGACTAGAAAGAGGACATATAATCACTAAAACCAGAGTATCCTTATTATTGTGTAGGTACACACATATACAATGAATTTCTTTTATAACAGAATAACTAGAATGGTGGTGTAGTATTAAACATCAATGTTATGGAACACAGATTACACTAATTATCAGAATGTATGATTATACTGTTCTAAGAAATAAACCTCGCTATCAAATAATGTTTTATCTTTTAGTAAATTTACCGCTAATAATCCGAATAAAAGATAATCAGGATTAACTGATAGATGTGAACTGTACCAGCGGCGGCGTTCGCTTGCCGAGAACATCAAAAAACCGCTTGAAGTCAACACGCACGCGCGCATTGTACGACTATACATGCATTCATATTCATAACCCCGCGATTCGCTTTCATCGAAACATGTCTTGAACAGGCTAATGACGTATCGTATTCAGGTTAAAAGCAACCAACACGGGGCGTCAAAACACTTTTTTCTCCCACTCTCCTTCCCAAAAAGAAAAATCGAATTTGAGTGACAGATGTTGCTATATTGAAGGATATTTGAAAGAGAAAATACAAATTACGAACATATCATCGTCTTTCTGAATCGAGTAACATTCAAATTATCATCAATTTCGTTACCTTGATTCATCTATATCGAATTATTTTGTGCGATATTCCATCACTTAAAGTGTATCATTTGTTTTAGCGTTGACAATAACACATCTTCAATACCGTTGAACGCGTCTGGTTTTCATTCGCTGCAAACACCTCATCAAAGTACACTGAAGAGGCTTCGGATATCTTTATTTCTGTTATTAAATTAACCCAAATGAGTGAGATGGCCTTATGAGTGTATATGGATCTATGGGGCATGACGATCACTGTTATTTTTGACACATGCTCTTGTTTTTTTGTTGACTATCAATTTGATTTCCTCAAATAATGAACTTTCTACACACACCGACAGGTTTACGTGGATGTGTGTGCGTGTTTTTGTGAGATTGTTCTCTTTTTACCTCTCTTTTTAATGTTTCATTGGTATTTCTTTCTTCCGGTTCTGATACTCCATTCTTTTTCATTAAGTGTCGCTCTTGCACATGCATTTTTTTCTTCAAACGATACTTTTTTTTGTATACAGTTTGCTTTAAAAAAATCCTTTGTTGCATCAGTTTGTCAAGTAGCATGATAGCATTAGTTAACTTGCTGTTAAAACCAATTTGGCATCCATCCATTATTATTTATGTTTCTGTTTTCATCTTGACTCAATTGGAATCCATTTTTGTCTTTTGTATATCCCTCAATACTTCACAACTTGTTATGTTTAGATTCTCACATTCTATCTCTCTAAATCTCTCTCTCGATCATATTATTTCTCACCTCCTTCTATCTAATTCCTGTACATATACCATGATTTCCCCTGTTCACTATTTCATACATTTCCTACTCATCTACCCCCTTCTCTCTCTCTCTCTCTCTCTCTCTCTCTCTGTGTGTTTCTATCTCTCTCTCTCTGTCTCACTGTGTCTCTCTCATTCAAGCTTCTTCGGCCAAGCAAGTCATGCAGCTTTTACTCATCCCTCCGCCCAGCACGACATTCCCCCTTCCTTTCCTTCCCACCCTCCCCGGGACGTGTCGTGAAGTACTGCCTTACTGGAGACTGAATATCCGTCAACTAATTACGCCCTTAACCTTTTCAGACACGTCTTACTCGGTCACGTATGAAAATATTCATTGCCAACTTGCTCCCCCTTATTACAATAAGGAGGGGGTAGGGGCGGTGGGGAGGAGGAAGAGGAGGAGTAACGAACTTGCCCCCCATCTCATGCGGATGAAGCGATTACACCGGAACCGCGTTGCAACATTAAGAAAGGAACCACACCCCCTACCCATTGCCCCGTACTCTAGTAAAATACCATTAAGAAAAAAGAAAGAAAAATGAGGTGGTTTAAAAATAATAAGTAGGGTGCACGGGGTAACTAGGGGCAAGAAATAGACTACAGTATGATTATCAGAAACAAGACTTTAAGAAGCATTGAAAATTGATCGGCAAATACAAATTTAACTGTACTAAATTTAAAAGGAAGGAAAATCATTTTGACGTTTTAGATGAACTAATGAGAACAGCATAATATTTTTCTTCTTTTTACAGGAGAGTGGAAAATAAGCTTACGTTTCGGAAATGATACTGGTTTATCCCCCACTCCTTACAAAATTGCCCTTTTTCCTGGCTACGCCCCCCCCCCCCCCCTCTCGTAATCGTGTGCATAACCGAAGCCTGACGAAGTACCAGTCTGATGACGAGTAGATATGTGCTTGGCTTCTGCTATCCCGCTCTGCGTGCAATGTCAATGTTACATTTGGCCGATTCTTTCTCTCTCTCTCTCTCTCTCTCTCTCTCTCTTTCTCACTCGCTTACTTCTATCTATCCGCCTTACGTGCTTACATTCTCGCTGTTAAACTCTTTCCCTGTCTCCCCTTTTCTCTTGGAGTTGTCCCCTTTTCTTTTCTGTTTCTACACCCTTTTTCGTGTTTTTTTTTCTCCTCCAAGTCCAAGCAGGCGCAGATGGAGTGATGTGTTTGGCGTGTCAAAATTGCCTCATGTTATTCTTCCGTTCCCTTTAATAAGGCGAGGAAATCAAGTCAACCTTGGCCTTGGACGAGCCTGATGGGGGTCCGTCTGTCAGGCTGCGAACCAGCCTGATTAGGCCTCCCCTAGCTCACAGGCTCACTCTCGATCGCTTCTACTCCTCCTTCCTTCCAATCGTGAGATGAGAGAGAGAGAGAGAGAGAGAGAGGGATAGGGAGAGAGAGAGACAGAGATGATCGAACCAGATAAATGATAGATAAAAATTGATATATAGATATATAGACAGATAATACAGATAAATATATAGGTAGATAAATATATAAATAGAAAGATAGATGGACAGATAAATACAGAGACAAGTATTATTTGACCTAATCACTTGAAAAAGACGTTACGTAGAAATTTGTGACCCAATACAAAAATTGGATTAAAAAGCATGAAACTGCTCTTCTTCTTCTTCATTTTGTTTTGCGTCGTCATCTTATACATGTAATGCTTACACGCGGACTTAATATCGGATATAGTTAGCCAGACAGATAGAGAGATAGATAGATGATAAATATATAGATATATTATGAGAGAGAGATAGAGAACGATGGGTAGAGAACGATGGAGAAAGAGAAGAATATATGACAAACCAAAGTACTATGTCATGCTCATGAATATGATAAAGAAATGCCAGTATGCCATATCCGACTTGATATTAAATAATATTTTGTTTTAAATCTGAAAGTTGAGAGAAGGGGAACCAAAACATAAAACACTGATATTACTCTGAAATTCGTAATAATAGATATTCCGAAGTTTTTAAAATTTTGAATAGAATTTTCAATATTTGTTTTCTTTTTTAGTGAAAGACTAACTTGGCCTGTCAAGCTATCAAGCTATCTACAATTTATTTAAAGGAAAAATATTACGACTCACTCGAAAGAAGAGATAGGAAGAGAGAGAGAGAGAGTGATTGAGTAGAAAGAGAGAGAGAGAGAGAGAGAGAGAGAGAGAGAGAAAGAGAGAGAGAGAGAGAACGAGAGAGAGAGGGACAAAGAGAAAGACAGAGAGAAAGAGAGAGAGAAAGAGAGAGAAAGTGATTGAGAGGAAAGAGGAAGAGAGAAGAAAATGAGAGGGGACATGGTGTTGGAAAGAAATAGATCGGTGACAAAGTCGGAAATGTATTTTAGTAAGGGGAAATTGAATTGCATTGTATTTTGTCATGAAGTGAGGCAGTGTCGCCCTTCAATCACCCTTCAGGTTTGTACATTCAGCCTGTCCAAGGTGTACGAGTAAAGTTAGATTAAGTACTTCAAAAATCTAGCCTTGGATGACAAAATATAGAGAGTGAGGTACAATGTAGATCGAATAAACCATCCTATATTTAATTTTATAGTTGTCACCTCTTTTCTATCATATCTATTTTTGTATGTATTTTGTATATTTTGGAGGTGTCGTGGTATTGGTACATTCACTTGGCTCTTAATCCAAGGGTTTTGGGTTCGAACCCCAGCCCGGCACAACTTCATTAGGCAGGGCATTAATCCATATTTGCCACTCTCCACACATGTGTAAATGGGTACATGGCAATTGCAGGGGTAAAAATAATTGCAGGGCCGTCAGGAAGAACGGCCTGGGTGCTGATAATGCTCGCCTGTGTAAACAAAAATCTTCTTCTTCTTGTTGTCTTTATTTTCTCCTTCTTCTTCTTCTTCTTCTTCTTCTTCTCCTTCTTCTTCTTCTTCTTCTTCTTCTTCTTCTTCTTCTTCTTCTCCTTCTTCTTCTTCTTCTTTTTCTTCTTCTTCTTCTTCTTCTGCTTCTTCTTCTTCTTCTTCTTCTTCTTATTCTTCTACTTCTTCTTCTTCTTCTTCTTCTTCTTCTTCTTCTTATTCTTCTACTTCTTCTTCTTCTTCTTCTTATTCTTCTACTTCTTCTTCTTCTTCTTGTTCTCATTATCACTGTTATCATTACTATTTGTATTTTTATTAACATCATTATTATTAGTAGTAGTATTAGTATTATTATCAATATTATTATTGACTTGTTATTATTATTATTATTACTTTTATTATCCTTAGTATTTTTGTTATTATTAGTATAAGTATTATTACTATTATCATTATTTTTTTTATTATAACTAGTATTAGTATTATTATTTTATCATTAGTTTTATTATCATTATTGTTATTATTATTATCATCATTATTATTATCATTATCATTATTATTATTATTGTTATTATTATCATCATTATTACCATATTTAAGATATAATTTCCCTTCTCTTATCGTCATTCGTTATGTGCCATTCGTACATCTACCTTACAACCAGCAATAATCTATGTTCCAATCTATGATTTCATAGATATTTGGGGTAGTTCTGGATTCACAGAGGAGTTGATTTACACGAAAATTTATCACTTGCTTTCCTTGCTTCTGTTTAGAATTATGATACCATTGACAATGATTCTATTTTAAAGTTAATAAGAACTGATCGAGAAATGAATACATTTTTAGGACACTCTCGTATTTTTTACAAATTCTCTGGTGACACTCGACCCTATTATGACGTCAAACTACTCAAATCATGCTTAGGAATGTGCAGATTCGGCGGTCGCATTTCTCTCAAATAAATATTTGTACTACATGTATGTTGAGTATCACTCTGAGTCACCACCACAAAGTGAGTACGTGGGCACACTCAAAGGAAATTGGAAGCTCATAGAAGGAGTATACTTTTTAGAACATTGGTCCAGCTAGAGCTGATGGATGACAAGCGAACTATTTTTCACCCTTGGAGGGGACAAATTAACACCATATACATGGCATGCTGTGTTTAACTAGCTAAAGAGGTGGGCTACATCTTTCCTCTAAAGTAAGGAAGAAGCCCGGTGAAGAAGTGCGAGAATTCCAGCCAGGTTTGGGTCCGAATCCACTGCGCGCGCACGCTGCGACGCTAAATTAAAACATTCCAAGTGTCGTTGGTGTCGTGGCGTTCTTATCTTCTTTACTCACCTGTCGTGCCGGCTTCTATGAAATCTGATGCGGATTGTATAAGCATCCAGTGAGGAGGGGCGGAGCATCTAAAGGTTGGGGTGAAAAGGGCGGAGAGGGTGCGATTTACCTTTTTTTTGTTTTCCTCTCTCTCTCTCTGTGTCTATGAATGAATGCATGATTATACATCATTTAAATGACAAAGTAGGTTAAGCGTTTCTTCGAAATCTGATGCGCTTTGTCTAAGCTTCTTGAGGGGCGGCATCTTATGGTTGAAAGGGAGAGGGAGGGCGTTTCGCCTCTTGTCCCCTCAATAATTGAAGATATGGGGTAATTATGCATTTAATGGTTTTATTTAATAAAAAATGTGTTGTGCTCTTGAGCTCAATTTAGTAAAGACTTTTATTTAACGGGCTACGCCTCATATTCTCGGTGGGGGCTCATTACCTTTTTACGCAAACGGTGGTTGGTAGCCCCGCCGCTACGGGTCACCGCGGGGTCAAGTTTGAACCTATTTAACGAAAACAGGGGTAGGCTTCACACCTTGGAGGATTAAAGAGAAAATAAACTCGACGGTAAAATAATGAAATTAGAACAACACCGGGGCGACCATGGAGTTACCAGGAAGTTGGAAGGAGAAGAGAGGAGAGGAGAGGAGAGGAATTGAGAGATATAAATTTGTTTTATAAATGGGGAGGGAAGTCGTGGTTTTGAAATATGGAAAGAGAGGAAGAGAGACAAAATGGATATGGAGAGAAAGAAAGAGAGAGAGAGAGAGAGAGAGAGAGAGCGGAGGGAAGGAGAGGGAGATTAATGTATAATTAATATGAGATACAAAGAGAACGCTAGCAGAGAGGAATAGAAAGCAAAAGGGAGAGAGACGTTGAGAGGGAGATGAGAAATGAGAAAGGTATTTAGGGATATGGAGAGAAATAAGAGGGGCAAGTGAAAATGAATCACAAAAGAAAGAGTAATTGAAAGAACGGAGGGAAGTGATGGAGGGAAAGAGAGGTAAGAGAGGAAAAACTGAAAGAAAGTTAACCGTGTCACGCAAAGAGGGCCTATGTCATTCTTAATTAGGTTTGTGGTGACGATCTAATTCAGAACACTTTCTCTGCTCTAGAAAACTCCAGGTATATTCAAACTAGCCGAGTGAGAATAGGAATCAGGTTTCACCGTGAAAGGTCTATTCCATCATTTCTTCCCCTTATTTATTTCCTCAAAAGGGAATTATAAAAACAGTTCCTTCAAGTATCATTCAAGACGTGAACGATCGTGGAAAATTCTCCAAACTTTACCACAACAATCAAAGAGTATGAGTATTATTCTGTAATCACAAAAAGCGTTTACATTGTGGATGATTTTTAGGCGCATAGTAATGCGTCATGATTACCCATCCAGCCCTCCCGAGCCCACGATCATGAACTGGGGCCTGTTTCACAAAGCCTAAATTTGAATGGCAAATGAAAAAAAATCAGTGACAAATCTGCTGATAACCAATCAGAAGCAAGGATTTCAGTAGCTGATGACAAGTTTTATGAAACGCCCCCCTAGTTAATCATTTCAAGGAATTTCTTCCTACCGGGTATCCATAAATATCCGTTTGGCGCCATAACAAGGTTTCTAATTTCTTATTAATTGATAAACAGTTAATCTATACATTATTCGCTTAAACATAACATAAAATACATATTATATCCCAAAACTGTTCTCCCTTTTTGTTCGAGATAAGTAAAATACCCCCATGCATATAAAAATAAAAATATTCGAGGCTGTGGGTATGGACTTTGTCTCTTGATCGATTTAATAGATATTTCAAGACTGATTTTGTCGGCACATTGACGATAGAAGCCCTTACCCTGTTTCATATTGAGCACGTACAGTATGAGGAAAACGCCGTAAATGATGACGATGAACAAGTTTGCCACGAGAGGGCGTTAGACCGACTTGAGGGCTAGCTTCTATCTTGATTGACTATTAATTTCTAACTGTCACATTTTATTTTAAGAAGATTTTTATAGCTTTTCAACAATCATATAAATAGATAATTTCTTCACACTGAAAGTATGTATGAAATGAAAATGCATACCTCGAATATATTCACTGGATTTTGCTCGTTTTTCCCTTCACATTCATGACTGTCGGAATGTGTTGCAGTACACCTGAGTTCACTGAAAACTGTTCCTTTTGAAATATGATATATTTATAACCTTTTAAAACATGCCTATTTATTTGGAAATAGAACCGCTCCTTCCGGAAAGGGTGAAGAGTAAGTTTTTAAACGAGATGCCAGGAAATGTCTTGCAGATGCTACAATGTAAACTCCTCAAAACGCTTTTAGAATGATCCCTCGATAACACTTCGTCAAAGACATTACTACATTGGACAACCCTGAAAAGACCCGCATCACCTTTTAGTCACAAAGACTCTAAAAACCTCAACATCAGAAAACATCTATTGCGTGTCATTCCAAGAGAATGGTAAATGTTCATATCTATCAGGCTCAAACGCTTCTCCGTAGCACCTAGAAGGTCAGTGAAGATGCTACCAGTCTCCCTTGGGAGTCACTCTTGACGCGATTCGAGCATTCAACTGCATTTCACGCGTAGATTTCAAGGTGCTATTTTTTCCGGTATTATTTTTTCGCGGTCATTAGTATCAACGTCATGTTTGTCATCTGAGAGTAACACAATTCTCATTCCACTTAGTAGGTTATACTTTTAACCTTCAGCAGCCGTGCGAACGATTAAGTAAACATCAACTGAATCGAACAAGTAACACGACCCAATTCCTGACTTACCTTATAATCGTATAAAGTGAAAACAACCAATTATATTTTTCTCTCTCCAAATCTCACTTTTATTTTTTTTTTTAAATTGAGGGGTGGGGGTGGGGCGGTAGGTAACATTTTAGAAAAATATTGCAGTAAATGTTAATGTCAATGGGGGACGTAGGCGAGCAACAAAGAGGCGAGGTGGCAGGTGCCCCCAAATAAAACTACAAACAAGGAAGGAAGAAAAATAAGGTAACAAAATACAAAGGAAAAAATGAAAGGGGAAAAAAGTGAAAAAGAATATACTACGACAATCGTCACACCGATCTAACTGAAATATTACAACAACAACAAATATATCAACCTCCTTGTAATACCGGTACCCCCCCCCCCTCTTTCGATTTTCACCCTACGCCACTTACGACGAATGTTTGTTTTCGTGACGTATTATATAAACAACTAATTGAGAAATACCTAACAGATAAGAGCAGCAGTGTCTTTAAAATCGATTCAGTTAGTTCATATCTACTGATGATGAACACTGTTGCCAGTAAAGTTCGAATACATGTTTTTAAACATCTTTTGATGAAATTATTGTGACAAAATAGTTTATTCTGTATAGTATTAACGATAATTATCTTCTCAGAACCTTAGTGATCAGTCTCTTTGAATCTTTAGATTGATCACTAAGGTTCTCAGAAGGTTTAAACATCATCTGTGGAGAATAAACCACATTGTCACAATCACTTCATAAAAAGACTGAGGTAAACGAAAATGTATTTTTAACTTTATAGGCAAAAATGCAGTCACCGTATGATTGTCAAGGAAAGATGCGGCAATGAAGAGATATGATGAAATAAAACATGAAGTGCATGCATAATGTATGAGTGAAGATGAGACAAGGGAAGAGACAGACAAACAGACAGGCAGAGGAGCGGAGAACGGACATAGGGGTGGAGATAGGTGAAAATAGAGATTGAGATGGACAGAGAGAAAAATAGAAGAGAGGAAAAATTAGTAAAATAGAGACAAGGAACGGAATATGGAGGGATGAGAAAAGAGACAGACAGTAAAGGGGATAGGGGGGGGGAGAGAAACAGAAATACAGAGAGGGCAATACGAGAGAGAGAGAGAGAGAGAGAGAGAGAGAGAGAGAGAGAGAGAGAGAATGAGAAAAGCGTGAAGGAGGGGAGACCAAGGGGCTTGTTCTATGTGTTATGCAAGAGTTAGAGGTATGTTTTTTTTAAGTGATTTTATTTTTTGGGGGAAGGGGGAGGGCGATCATATGGTACAGAGAGAAACACTGAAAAGCGACTGTTAACCTAACAAGACCCAGAAAGAAAGATGCGACAGAACTATAAACGGACATGAAAGACATTTTTGTATAATTGAAAATAGGACAATTTTCACGCTTTTGCTTTTAGGATCAAAAGCATTGGTCGGCGGTGGTTGAGTAAGGACGCGGAGATAAAGACGCTATCGCTCTTTACCTCAAGAATATCAATAATGCAGACAGAAAAAAATCAATGAACATGATGAAAACAGAAGAAAAAAACGAGAGAAAGAGGAAGAACTATTCGTCATACTAACAGCTGTCAAGGTGAATCTGTCAGGGGGCTTCTATCAAATCTGTTCATTTGAGAATGGTAACCACGGCAACATCATCACTCAAACACGCAAACGTGTCATAATATTCATTTCAAACAAGAACGAAATAAAGAGATCGTGCATCTTTGATGGATATTGCGGAAGCATCTCTCGCTTTTTAAGGCACCTTCTCTGTCTATTTTTCTAAAGGCAAGTTGTAAAGATTGTCCCCGAAGTATCTATTTGTATCTTTTCTATCTCTACCTTATCATGTCAAGCGCATACACCCACACGTATATTATGATGTATAGTTCTTTTAAATTATAAATTTGACTGTTTCTTGCTTACGTCATTTTTCTTGTATTTTACTTATTCTCTCTTATTCGTCTTTACGTCAATTTATCTATCAGTAATATTTTCTGTATATTTGTGTAGTTTGGATATCCATGTTTGAAATATTCTAGATATAATATATTATATGATAATTGGTAGTCCTGCTTTGACGGTGTCGATGGGTTTTCACCTTTTCAACCTGGCGACTCAGCTTAAAACGACATTTCTATTATTGCTCTATCGCCTGCTTATGGCAGGCAACAAAACACAACTGCAATAGACTTTCAAGAAACCAGCATAGGACAATTAAAAGAGCCTTGAATGTATATCACTTATGACAATGAGCAAAGATGAAAATGATAAAGTACTTCATCTGAACATGATTTCACACTTGTAGGGAATAAGCTTAGGCATTGAAATTGTCCTCATGCGAATTCATATAAAGTCCGTACTATCGTGGACAAGGCCTTTATCAGATATATGATAATACATGTACATTACTTGTCATGGTCACTATAGTCGTTCCGTTATTTTATTGCTTTGCATCAATTAAAAGTTCCTATCACAAATCCTTTATTTGATACAATTTGCCTCCGTTTTCAGATACGTCAAAGGAGATCTTTTAGAAAGAAACTGATTGCCAATCGTGGTAGGTCATTCTATCAAATATCTTTGGAATTTCAAGAAGCTAATTTTGAGCGCTCTCGCTAAATATTTTCGTTCTTCAATGGGACAAAATAAAGAATTAGATATTAATCATTTTGATTTTCATTCGCCCGAATACTTTACAAAGCTTGCATAGAAAATATAGAGTTTTGATTTCCACCTCCCCGTCTGAATAAGCCTTTGATGTGTAGAGACTCTCTAATGAGTTGAATTTTACGACTAATCACGACTTCCCATTAATTATGAATGGTAAATATTGAAAGTGCTTGAAAGACAACCTTTTCTCTTCAATGCTGCCGTGCAAAATCACGTTTTCTTTTAAACATTTTGATT
Source organism: Strongylocentrotus droebachiensis (assembly GCA_035222895.1). Classification (NCBI taxonomy): domain Eukaryota; kingdom Metazoa; phylum Echinodermata; class Echinoidea; order Camarodonta; family Strongylocentrotidae; genus Strongylocentrotus; species Strongylocentrotus droebachiensis. The sequence continues at coordinate 5,659 of JAVYIG010006964.1, read as the reverse complement.
AGAGTATCTGGCGACGGGGTAATAATGTTGGCAAATAAATAATCCATTTTATTCATTAGGAACGTTGTTAAATGTTTGTATCGCGAAATCAAAAACACACTCCATTTAGTTTTGCTCGGTTGAAGAACAATAGCGCCGTCAATGACATTGTTCTGTGCAACAAAACCGGCAATCTCGCCAGATGAACACTGGGGCAATTTCTCTCCATCATTTTTTTGTTCCGTTGTTCATGAGAGTTGTGATTTGAGCTTGGATGTAATCAGTCAATTTGTTTAATCATTTACACGACTTGATTCATACTGTGATTTTATACACCGTTCTTGATTGTTGGTAACAAAATCAGCGTGAAGGGAATATCTTCTCATATACCATACATTGCTTCGACGCTGCCTCGCCATGTGAAAATTATACAATGCTCGTATTCATTATTGTCTTTGCGCTCGGATTTTGTGTCTCCTTTTCATGAAGCAAGGACACGCTCTTGCCCGTTTGATTCAGCATTTTTTGGTTATAAAAGAGTTGATTTGCTGACATCGGAAATGTCATGGCTAATTTGTGATTTTCTTCTCGTGTGTATTGTCTGATTCAGGTGGCTTCCCAAACACAAAGAGTGTTAGAGATTTAATGTGTTTGCATGGATGATGTTTTTCTAATCGAGC